>BJBW01003968.1:144976-218286 GCA_004320125.1 Scolopax mira
AGCCACAGCTTCTCTGGGCAACCTGGGCCACCCTCACAGTGAAAAATTTCTTCCTGAGACCTCATCTAAATCTCCCCTCTTTCAATGTCAAACCATTTGTGACATTTTTTTATATAAACCTCCTACAGTTTTATACTGACTATTAAAGGATAAACTGAAGCTCCTCAGACCACATAATTTCCTTATGAGTGAGTACCATATCTAGAAAGTAAATCTGGAAAGCAAACCTGGGGCCTGTGTCTCCAAAGATACTTCTCTGACAATGAGCCAATGTTCCTCCCAAGGAACATAAGAAGATAAGCTGTATATAACATACTAGTTTTGCTATCACAGTAGATTTTTGGGCCTGCACAAGCTCTCCATCTCCCAAATTCTGACCACAGGGGGATTCAGTTGTTCTGGTGAGATCACCAGATCACTTCATAATCACAGATCACTCTGCAAAGTTCCCTATCTGCACACAGGAATCTCTGATTCTTTTCACAGTATTTAAATTTCTTATCTATAATCTGCACACACAATTAAGCCTGAATGCTGACCTGCTAAAGAAAAGTACGCCAGCTCTAAGGGTGATTCTCAATTTTAGTCTCTGTTTGGTGAGATTACCAGCCTGAGATGGTGTACCTTAGTGACACTGTAGCAGGAAATCATAAGGGGTTTTTTTTATACATCAGTTCTTGATAATAAATATAGAAAAAAGCATTCTTCAAAGAGAGATCTGCAGCATGGAGCTGAAGCCCCCTGTTTCATAGATAGCTGGGCTGTAACTGTCAGCTTCTCACCAGCCTGCCACTCGGTTTCCAAAGTTCTCTGCCAAAACGTCATGGAGAGTTGACAGACTCTCTGTGAAAGGGCATCCGATTATAGGCAGGGCTTTTTTCTTCTCCTCTCAGCTATTGTAATTTATTTTGATATACTGTTAACACACAGCAGAAAGAAGATAAATCCATTCTAGAGGGCTAGAATATTGAAAACCATCCATGGGAACTCAGCAGAATGCTGGATGTGGCGGAGTTTGTAGGACAAGGAAGTGGGCAGCAAAACAATTCCCTGCCCACAGATGGAGAACAATGAGCGATAACTTCTGTGATTTACATTGACCTGGAAAGCTTCCTAGTAATATCCTTAACACAGGCTCCTGGGAGGCAGCAGACCTCCCTTTGGGAAGGGTCTGGCCTGCATACGGGACTCTCAGTTCCCCTCAGAAGGGGGAACTATGACTATTGCCCTCCTTTTTTCCTTCACAGGGGCAGTCTTAATACATAGAGCTGGCTGCTTCAGCAGCTCCCTGGATGAGCCACTATCAGTGTCTCTGACCCCTTCCTCCTCTATCTCCAAGGGCTCATATCTGTTCTGTAGGGGGACTTGGGAAGGTGGGAGAGGTCTGGAGGGGACTCCCCTGCTGCTTCGAGCAGGTACCTGCTTCCACTCCACCTCATCCCCTCTTACTTCCCCTCCTCCTGCCTAGTGGCAAGAGGGCAAGGGGTCCTTTTCCCTTTGAGGAGCCTTCCCCTGCTCCTTTTTTCCCTAGGGATGGCAAAGAAGATGAAACACAAACTGGTTGGCACCCTCTCGTCCCACCTTAGTCCAGGAAGATGTTTGATCAGGACAAGTTAAAAATGCCATCAATTGGCTGAGGTGGCGAACTGGTATGATCTCCAACTGACAAGAAGTGCCTCTTCACAGGCACCAGTGATGTTGCCCCCGGGAGCGGCTTGCTGTCACGCTGCAGGAAGCCACCTCCATCTGATAGCTGGCTACTGAGCAGCTGTGGGCTTCTTGCCACAGGAACCTGAATCTCCTGGCTTATCAGCAATAGATGTGCTCCCTGCCTGTGGGCAGTTTTCTGCTGTTCCCTTAATAAGCCTGAGGAAGGCTCTCAGATAAGCTGCCAACCCTCCTCCTGCTCATCCCTCATCATGTAGGACACACTCACTCAGAAAGCCACCTTCCAAACCAGGCTGTGCTTTAATCCAGGTTTTTGGCCAGCTTGTCTGAAATGAGAAGGGAATGAACCCGTCACCTGAGTCATTTCAATGTACTTCACAGAAGGTGGCCCCCAGGACAGCTGTAGCTTCTCTCACGTCCCCCCATTTCTTGCCTACAGCAGTGGGACGCTGCAGAACGGCCACGGGCATCAGTATGGTTTCCACGACCTCCCACTCTCCTCCCACCCAGCCATGCAGAGGGCTATAAAATTAAAAATAAATAAAAAAAAAAAAAGCCATCCAGACTCTGATGAGAAATGGACGGTCGCGTCTGAAGTCGATTAAATAATTCAGAGCAGATTGAAATGCCCTATTGCGTAATGGAATCTTTCTGCAAAGCTGTGAAGCAGTTTCCACATCCCAATGATCCTATTTTCAAGTCAATACAATTAAGTGTCAGAATATGCAATAGTTGAAATTAATCTGGAATCAGAATGCAAGAGATCTTTAGCACACACACTGAAAGACACCATCAAAATCATTAGATATTATCCAGGGTGAAGATAAAATGATTCATCGGGATGCAGCGGGCTCTGCCTTGACATCCCTCCATTGATAGGAACATCTACAAAGTGTTTAATGATAAAAAGGACTCAACATACCTAACCCCCAATTTTTGCATAATCTATTCACGGCATATTACAGATGCAGGAATGAAAAAAAAAATGACCCTTAAACTTCACTCTTTCCCTGTATTAATGAGTCCACTGCAAGCGTGGATTACTAATGATGGGGGGAGGCAGTAAATTCTGTCTTGGAGCTGATTCACTGCATGTTTTGTAGCTGAGCTGGGCCAATGCTGGTTGCAACAGAAGTAATCCAAGACCCCAAAATAACAAATTAAGGGTGTGAACCAGCACTTTGGGAAAGAAACTGGAACACCAGGCTGAAAGCCAAGCAACAGGGAACCAGCCACGACAGCAGGGAACCAGGGCAGTGTGGGAGAGAGGAACCAGGATCCTCAAACTGCTAATGAGGATTAAATTAATAAATCTCTTTCCCCCCATTCATCCCTGGATCATATTTACATGCCAACAGACCAGTAAAGCTGCTGGTTCCTGAGGTGATGCTGGTGACAGGGGCTCAGTTTGGGGTGTCCCGAAGGAGCAGTGGTGTGTGCAGAAGGGAAATTGTACAGAGTGTGTACGAGGGGAGGAAGAGGTGTCGGCCACTGCGAGAACCCAGTCCCCTTCCACCACACGTGGCACCACGTGTAGGCTGTTCTGCAAAGCCTGCAGCACCCTGAGCATCATAACCCACTGAGGAGTCTGCATGAAGATTAGTTTGCATACAGAGATGTCACTTATAAAATACAGAGCCTGCCATGGGTTTTTGGCAGAAAAACCAAAGAAGGTGGGAAGAATTTGCAAACAAGGGAACACAATGGATGGGTAGATCAAGATGTTTCAGGAAGGAAATGCCTGCACTCTCGTACTGACACGGGTGTCCCACAGTCCTCGACAAGCTTTCCTAAGAGTCACACCAGCCCAAAGTTGGCAGTGCTGTCTTGGGCAAGCACAGACTTAGTCATGAGTCATTTACTCCATGCTTCCTCTCTCCCTACAGAGGGAAGGCATCACCTTCCAGTGGGAGCAGCAGAGACATGGTGCTGGGAAAGCTCTGGAGCTCCCAGGGGAGAAAAAGCTGGGAAAGTGGAGCTGTTGGGCCACCTCAGCCGGAGAGACACCAAAACAGCTCAGGAAGAGCTTGGTTGCTAAGGATGATCTAGAGCTGCATTTGTCCTCTTTCATCTTTGCCTTTGTAGGAGGTTTTCCTATAAACAAACACAAATGTCAAGCTGTCAGATACACAAATGTTAAATTGTCAGATAAAGCAAGCGGTTCCTTTACCCTTGAAATTCATCTTGCAGTAAGCCTGAGTGACCCTATTGACTAAGACCCCCCATCTCCCAGTACTGGCCCAGGGGGTGATTGGGGGAGCACAGTGCTCTCCCCAGAGGTGTCTGAGTCTCCTGGAGGCTGCAGAGCACTGCCAACGAGGTGAAGGTCTGGCCATGGACCTGGACAAGGTGCCAGGTCAGTGATGAGGCAGCTCCCACCGAAAGACAACCAAGTGAAAAGGAGCCGTGAGAGTGAGCTGCTCCCTCAAGTCTGTCACCTCCCTCCCATCCTGATGTTACCTTCTCTCCTCTCACTCTCACAAACCCCTCCAGCTCCCAAAGCTCCAGCCCATGCTGGATGGAGCCACTGTGCTGGCATGTGGGATATACGGTCTGTCTGTCCTCAAAACAACTCATGCACACTCCCATGGTCTGGGAGAGAAAGGTGGACATTCTCTAAGGTAGGACTAGATAAAGAACAATTTGCTCCTTTTGAATATGCACACATATACCAAAAAAAAAAAAAAAAAAAAAAAAAGATGATTTGAGGGAGACATTGTCAACTGTTAAAAAGCAAGAAATCATCATCATCAGAGCTCTGGCTTTCCCCAATGCCTGTGTGTGGATGTTGTGCATCATTTCAGGGAGTGGGATACTTAACAGGAGATGGCAAAGGTGGAGGCTGTATCCCTGGGATGTCCAGTTGGGTGTAAGGTCCTGCTAAAGGACTTGTACCACATTACCACACACCAGGCTCAACCAAAGCCAGCTCAGGGTGGAGAGCTGTACCTCACATGAAGGTCTGTACCATCCAAAGAGTGCCCTGAGCCACCCTGCAGATGCATGAGGTGCAGCAAGGACAGAGGCAGGAGCAGGCAAATCCCACATTCAAGCTGCAAATCGTGCCACATCTGCACCAAATCTCACAAGATAAAATGTGGGTAGCTTTTGTGGCTCAGTCACAAGGCTGGCTCCTCGACACCACCGCCGTTTCCACGTTGCCCACACAGCAGGATGCTGGTGCAGCTCCACAGCGATGCCAGCAGGAATGTAGTCAGGCTTCAACAACCTCATCACGCTGGTGGTTTTTTTCCCCTGCCTACTGGCACTGCTGGAGAACATCCCAGGTGCAAATTTTAGTGGGATGCTTGAAGAAAAGAGACTCCTGCAGATGCCCTGACTCAGAGCACGGCTCCCAGTGAACCCAGAACAGTAAAGATTTGCAGCCTTGAGCCAGAAGTGAAAGGTTCCATTTCTGAGGATGTTACTGGGCAGGTTGTGGGGACACTTGGCTCCTCCTGAGTTTTCCATGCATGCTTTTCAAGTCACAGCCCCACCTCTGCACCTCCTCGAGGATCTGCCCATAAACTTACACGAAACTAGAAGGTTGTAGAAAATGTCCTGTTTTTCCCTATGAGATGACCCCTGCATCAGTCCAAAATCCCATATTCCTCCTGGCTCACTGTTTCCTGACCCCTAGTGCTCAGTTCAACTGTGAAATTACACTTTTCTAGCAGAAAAAAAATCACTATTTTTAATACTGTTGCAGAGTTACCAGACAAACAAAGAAGTTGTTTGGTGATGAAGTGAGCTTATCGTCTGCTCCACAGAATTTCTACTGCTGTCACAGATTGGTGAAATACAAAGAACCCAATTCCGTTCCCAAATTAGTTTTAAGGTCTGAGGCTGGTAGTAAAAAAATAAAAATAAAATAAATAAAAGATCACATTTTACTGAAAATTCTGGAGTGTTCTGGAGTAGTTAATCTTGGGTGAATTTACTGCTCTTCAAGACTTGCTCACTCAGATGGGGTGCTCGCTCTGTGTTCCCACCCCAGCCTGTGACACTGAGCAGAGCTCTGCGCAGCCCTGGCAGGACAGTCCACCTTAGGGCAGCCTCAACCTGGGACATCTGAGAGTAGCAAGATGCTCGAAGATTGAACAGGTGGAAGAAGCTGTTTTTCAAACGAGGGATGTGATAGCTCCTGTTTTAGGTGCTCCTGCTTGTTTCACTGGACCCTCACAGCAGCTACCACAGCGACGGGAGCAATAGCAGCCACTCTGCCACAAGTGAGGGCTGGATTCATCTGCCACCTTCTGATGGCTAAAAGACCTGCCCCCCCAGCTCCCCTCTTACTGGAAGGAGGTGCCTCATCCCCATCCAGTGATGACTCATTTAGAGGTGCTGGTGTCTCCCAGGTGTCTCTACATGGAACTCATTTCTAGCTGCCTAACATTAGATGAGACCAGCCCTGCAGTGTGTCTCCCCATGGAGAATCTCTGTGACCTAAAGACCTTTGGATTCATTCCTGGATCATCATGACAGACTGACAGTGAAGTCTTTTACCATGGTTTGAAGAACACACTATGCAGTGATTTTATAGACTTAAATGCCAGGCAGTGATGCATTGCCCAATGGCGTGTCACATAAGAATCATAAATCACAATCTTGCAGGAGCCTGTGGATGTCAGGCATGTGAATATGCTGATTTGGTATCCATGGTAGTTTGGCATGTCTCACATCTTTGTCTTTTGCCCAAAATAGATTAGCTCTTAAATATTACTCAGCACTTGGAGTCCTGCCACAGCACAGAAGACAGTTGAGAAAACACCAAAAATGTGTCTCCCAGTGCAAAGAAATATTGAGATAAACTTCACTGGCTTTGTTCAGTCTAAAAGCAAAACCCTCATCGGTGGTGGTGTTACAACAAGGCAGGGTGAGGTTATTTGGCTGACGGTAGGTGAGGGGGAGATTTTAACACATGCACTTGAACCGAAATCTGAGCACGAAACTGCTCAGCTAAAGGTGGGGACCGTCACCCTTGCTGGAGCACTTCTCTCTCCTGTTTACTTGTACAACTGGGTTCCCAGTTCAGACTGAGCATGGGAAATCTATCATGTAATACTTCCAGAAAGAACCAAACGATACAGGGCACAATCCTAATGAAAGAGCCCCCAAGGTATTTGTTACAGCCGAAGTCCCTGCTTGCACAGCACAAACAGGCAACAAAATTATGTCACAGACAAAGACAAATCTATGCATTTGCAGGAGCAAAGAGGGCGTTTTGCCCACAGAACACGTGGAGATGTCAATCCCTTCCCCAGCCACAAGTGGGAGAGTGAATTTACCACTAAGAAGTTAGACAATAACATTATGGTACTATTCCAGTAACATTTAAATTTACAGGTAGTGGAAAAGTAAATTCAAAGGCAAATCCATTCTTTTATGTCCATAAACAGCCAAGACAGTTGGATTTCTTCAGAAAATAAAAGCCTTTTATCCACTTTGGAAGGCACCACACTATCTGATGGCTGTTGGAAGAGGTGGCACATGAACAGTCTGGACTCCCACTGCCCATTCTCCCACCTTCCCAGGGACAGGAAATGTGCTCTGTGGGGCTTCCAGCAAAGCCAGTAGGAAAGGTGTGAAAATCACCAGCCCATTTTCAGGAGAACAGAGCCCCTGAGACTTTTCAGCTAAAGAAGAAAAGCAGGTTTTACTCTTATCTGGGAAGGAACGGGGAAATGTGTATTGTACAGAAAACTGCTCGGAGATAACTCAAATGTCTGAGACAAAGAGGCAGGTTTTAGGGCCCTGCCCAGGGCTGTCCTTGTCCTTGATGAAGGCTACCAGGACACACCACTCTGTAGACCAGGCCTCTACTGGGGCACACTCTCCATCTCACCCTAAATATACTGTCAGGCCTGATGTGATATGACATGACTGCAAAGCTCCTTCTGGAGGGGGAGAAGAAAGGGAGATGTGAAACACCATCCACAGGTCCTTCCTTGGACCATTTCAGTTCCCAGCCCACCTGAAGGTCCATGGTGGTTTTCTCTGCTTTCCTCCAGGGGTGCAGAGCCTGGAATTGCTGGGTATTGGATTACAAGTCCCACGGGTGCTGCCTCAGCCTCAGTAAACTTTATTTAAGCACACACAGACATACACAGACAATATACATATATTTGTTTCTTCTCTGACAGTTCTACAGGACCGACACTGCTTTGGATGAAACCCGTGGAGAATTTGAAAAAGTGCAGAAAATGTACGGAAAAAAAAATAAATAAAAAAAAAAAAATAAAGGTCTTTTAATAATTTGTGAGTCACGGTCATCCACAGAAACAACACAGGTGCGTTCGACCAGGCGAGCACATGGACACATCTCCACATACAGTAGGTTGTGGCTATATAGGCATCTCCACATTGCATTGCGTCTATAGGAATGTACAGCAGTCTCAGACGTCAGGAGGACACAAAACCAGACGAGCACTGGCATGGCTCCCCGTGTGGCACCCACCGCCAGCGCGGCGCGGCCGGGGCGCGGGTCCCAACAGAAAGATGCTCCAAACACAAGTCTCACCGAACGCTATAAAAAACTCACCAAACAGGCAACAGTGTTATAAAACAAACATTCACCTGGGGTTTTGGTGACCAGATCTCACAGCTTTTGTGTCACCACAACTCCCGGGTCATACGGTTACTTATCTAATATAGCTACAACTGTCTCTGGACATATATTTTATATACAGTACATATACACAGAACGTACACAGAGCAGTATAGGCATATTTTTGTGTTTTCATGTTTGTACATTATATCACATTATATGAACACATAAAATATATGTTTAGGACCTAAAAAGAAATAATTTTATAAAATATTCATAATACCCACTCCCTCTCCCCCAAAAAAAACCAAACAAAAAAAGGCCAGAAATCAAACACTAAACCTGCCTACCCTGGGACAGCGTTACACTCCCCCCCCGTCCCTTTGGAAGTACAGCAGCACGATGGTGGTTCACGACCATGCACCCAGGAACACACAAAGCAGTATAAAATGTTGAGCTGCAAAGTCAGAGCGGAGCCTGGGGCCCGGCTGCCCGACCCTACGCTCTCCCACCACCTCCCTCGCTAGGATTTAAAAGGTTCTGCCAGGAGCACAGTATTTTACCTGCAGCAGCATGTGCTAAGACTAAATCTACTGACTGCAGTCCAATACTGTTATCTCATAGCACTTAGAACCCAGCTTCTGAGTTATAGCTTTTTTTATTTAAAACGATCTTTTTTATTTAGCAAAAAATTGTTTCCACTGTACCCTTTGTGTGTCCTCTTCCTAATGTGACAAACCCGGAGGAGATGAAATTATGGAGATCTGGCCCTCCACTTCGATAAATATCCTTTCCATAGTGACCTGTCAAGGAAAAGAAAACAGAAACCTTAATTCAGTGTATGTGTGTGTGTGTATACACATTTATAGGCTATACAGCCCTGCTGTCACCCTCATATGAGTGACCCACCATATGGTTACATTATTAATGGCACGCAGAGGCTATAACAGAATGTAGTAGATATGGAACTCCCATCCATGAATCATGGTTCCCATCTTCAACCTGTGGCTTTAAGCACTACCACAATATAAACCAGTCACAACCAGGGGCTCACATGCTCTCAAGGAATGGATGCTAATCTGTTTCAAAAAGCAGAGAAAGTAAATCATAGAACGGTTTGGGTTGGAAGGGACCTCCAAGACCATTGAGTTCCAACTGCCATGGGCAGGGACACCTTCTACTTGCTCAAAGAGTAGCAGCATCAAAGTCTTACTGCTTTATTGGCAAAGATTTACAAAGAAGAACAATTGCATATTTTGACAACTGCCAAGGAATGAAGAGATTCCCATAGGGGAACCACTAACACGCCAAACCAAGCACCCCAGCCTCTGGGAAATCTGTCCATCCCTGGCTCAGGTTCAGGTTTGCCGGGAGCAGCACTCCCAAGGACCTGGGCTCACGTAAACCTTTAAGACTAAGGAGCTAAAGGAAATCAGAAGAGCTGTGGCTTTGATTCTTCACGATTCCAGCCATACCCCTGAGAGCATTCATGTCTCCTTGGTAGAGAGTTTGCCTCAGCACAAAAGCAAAGGTGGAAATTTCACTCTGGGCCAGGCTGGCCCCAAGCCCCCAGTGACAGTACGGTAGCAAACTTTGTTGTTTAGCTTTGATTTGCTCTTTTTCTTGAACGGCATCCCTGGATAGCTTCTTAAGTGCTGGAGTGTTCTGTGGTACACTTCTTAGGAGCTTTCTCAGTCCATGACAACAGAGTAGGTTCAGGAGACACCCAGCTTTTTAATATTTTAATACATTAATCAAGAAAGAAGCCTTCTTCCTCCCTGTTACCATGCAAACCTCTGAAAGGAGGGACACAGACAATTTTTCAGATGCTCTTTATTATCTCATCCCATTTTCATGTTGTTAATTTTTCTATTCCTTTTATTTTAGAAAGAGTCAAAGATAAGATTGGTGGAGGGGAGGGACACTGCTCCCTCCCTGTTAAGTTTCCATTTCCTCTATGTCTTTCTGCACAAGCCCATGATGCTTCCCTGTTCTCTGAGGCACGGTGGATGGAAGTCCAGCAGGAGAGCTGGTCCAGCAGGAGAGCTGAGCCAGGAGCTATGGGGAGGGCCAAGTGGGCATCAGGGATGTAGGTGGAAATGTAGCTGGGGGCCACGGCCTGGCTGGTTCCTGTTGCCTCTGACAGATGCTACAGCCCTTTACTATTTTTCAAACGCTGAAGCCAAATGCCATTTGTCTGTGAGAACTGACAGGAACAGAGACTATGAAATCTCATCAGTCTGCAAACTTTTCCTTTTTTACCTTTTCAGCCAGTCATTCTCACCCCAGTATCACGGTGGCTGCTCCTGATTTCGCAGGTCATTACTGCTGTCACCAGAGCCCACCTTACAGATGAGTTCACTGACGGGAAGCACCCCCCACCAAGGTCTAAATTGTCCCTAAATGTCAGTTTTGTCCTGCAGTGGATCTGAGAAGGCTCCAAAGCCCACTCCCCATTCAGGGAAGACATCAGCAGAACCTGGCACAGATTTTGCCATGGCATAAGCATGTTGGAGATCCTCGGAGGAGGTCCACAGATGGCAGGCAGAAGATACTGAGACTTCTGACAAATGTCTATTCCTATCTAATAGAAAAAGCAGCCCACTCCCTTCCCTCACATATTTTTTTCTGGTCAAGATCAGTCAAGTACTCCTTGTAAATGTCTCAAAACACATATGAAGTGTTTCTACAGGTTTCAAAGTGTTAGCAGCAAGACAGTTGCAGTTACAGTAATGCGAGGTAGTAGCAAAAACTTTCATATCTGGAGGCATCTCAGTTGGCTGAGAAGAGAGTTGACAGAAAAAAGAGAGAAGGATTTTCTGCTTCCACAGGAAAGATCATGGGATCCTGCTCTCTTTTCTCTTCCTACCTAGCTCTGTGCTGTGTTCCTGGATAAGGGTGGCAGACCTTTGCCTCTGAGTCCCTGGAAATATATTCTTGCTTCATGAGATACTTGTTCTTGTCCTGAGAAGCTTGCAGACGTGGTTTGTGGCTGCAACGCCCAATTTGCTTTCTTTCTCTCTATCACTTTTCTACAATGTGCTGCCTTTTTTCTTTCCAGTAAACCAATTTTCACTCATACACTGTCAATTTCTGTGCTCTCAGGGCCAGCTGCTCTTGGTGACTGCCACTCTATCAGTGCCATAAATTTGCCATTTTAAACAAGGACAAAAAAACCCCACACAAATGCGTGCTATTACCTCAGGCTGAAATCAGCTGTCTTTTATACGTCCCTTTGGAGGATCTGTTCAAGAGAGAGATCAAGAAGGGGAAGTATAGAAAAATAAAAAAAAAAAAAAAAGCAAATATTTACTGGCAGATTGAAGACCGTTCATCAGGCATTTGTTCTCTGAACCTTCCTCTGCCCCTTCTTATAGTAGTTAAATTAAAACATTCCTGTGTTAACAACCCATTAGCGTTTGAACGGGAGTTATGTTTTCCCACGAGAAACTTGAATTTCTCGAATAGGATGAGTTTTGCCTTTTTTACATGATAGGATGCTGCGTTTGTTTTATATGCTTTCTTTATTCCTGACAACTTGTGATCATTTCTCTTGGCTTTGCAGGGTAAAAATACTGTTATAAGGCTTTTACTTTTAGAAGCGCCCTGGGGGCTGCTGGTGGGCCAAGCTCAGGTGCTGTTTTCAAAGACATTTTTTCATAATCACTTCTTGACTGAGATGTTTCACACTTGGCAGTGAATGCTCCCTTGCATCTTGCCAAAATGGATGTGCCCAGTAGCCACAGCAGAGCTAACAAAGACCAAGGGTCAATTCAGCCATGAGCTGAGCTGCTGATGGAGATGACTGTCCTGTGGGCTGAGAAGGAGCCCCTGGAACTCACAAAAGATGTTCGCTTTTATAGGCTGAGTTGGGTGTTTCTCTCTGCTCCATGGTGAGGGAGCTAAAAATGGCCTAATTCCTTGAAAAACAAGCACAAATGAACTGATTTTCATCTTGTTTCAGACTTTAGGGATTTTTATTGCCAGTCAATACCCAACCAAACCAACACTGCCATTCCAGACAGAAAGGACCTCTCAGAAACCCTGCAAGGTTCCCTGGAGCCCTTCAGGGTGCTGGGAGCTGCCCTCAGGGACCAGGGTGGAGGCACCCAGCTCTTGCAGAACCCCAAGCACACAATAAAATGGAGATTTCTGGGCTTGTGGGCTGTGTGAATGAGGTGGGGACAGTTTGATGGCTATCTTGTACCTGCCATCTAGATGCATTATTCCCATCGATCTCCCTCCTTCTCCATAGAATTCATAGAATCATAGGACTGTCTGGGTTGGAAGGGACCTTTCAGATCATTGAGTCCAACCATTAACCCAACACTGCCAACTCACACGACTAACCCACGTCCCTCAGGACCACTTCTACCTGTCTTTTAAATACCTCCAGGGATGGCAATTCCACCACCTGTTCCAAGGTTTGACAACCATTTTGGTGTGGAAATTTTCCCTAATAACCAATCTAAACTTTCCGTGAAACAACTTGAGGCCATTTCCTCTTGTTCTAACTCTTGATCTCCATGTGAGACCAGAGCAAAGCTGCCTTCTGGTGTTGCATTGCCCTGGGAGCACACACAAGACATTTCATGGGATGCAGCCACCAGGCAGCTGAAACCTGGGACCCAGAGGCAGCACTGGAGACCTAAAAGAAGCCAGATTGAGCAAGAGCAGCAGATCAGTGTCTTGAGCAAGTCAAGGCAGCACAGCTTGGCACACTCATGTCCCCGGACTCCCAGCACACACTTTCCTGCTTTTACAGCTCCCGCTTTGGGTGGCATTAGTTGCTGTCTGTCAATTTTCCATATCCAGGTGTCCTACCCAGCTAACTCTCTTGGGGGCTTCCTAGTAGCTATGGAAGATCACTTCTAGGGTCATCGTTTGTCCACCACCCAGCCAGTCAGCAGAGCAGCCATGTCCCCTCCCGGCGCCTCCGTGTCCCTGTTTGCTGAGCCCAGGGCTGTCTCTGACTGAAAAGTGCCAGATTTGGTTACGACAGAGTCTCACAGCACGCACGAGTTCCAAAGCAAAGCAACCGCCCACCACCCGATTATGCTATCTTTTAATACAGTATTTCTCTAAAGCTTTTGCATCTCTAAGGTCTATTTCCCATGGTTAGGGTAAATTTTAAAATGTGGCTTCCAGGCACCGTGTCTGTCTCCCTGAAAGAGGCTTTTCCTGCTCTCTCACTCCCCATTCCCATTTACACTCATCTCCCTGTGCTCTAATGCATGTAAACCCTCAGATGCACACAAAGTCACAGGCTTTTTCATTAAAAAAAAACAAACAGGACTCCAGCAAGGCTCTGTGTTCCTAAAGCAAATGAAGACCATCCCTGACACAACTTAAAATTTCCAGAAGAAATTGAAACAAGGTGAAACATGACTTTTTGTTTTTCCCCCTCTCTTTTGGTTGTAAGGCACAACAAAGGCAGAGAGCAGATGAGTGTTTTGCCTGGCACACAATAAAGGCATAATCTTTAGGGCATACAGCTCAAAGAGGGAACATTTCATTACAGTGGCATCCTGCATAACACACATATGGAACAAACTCAGTCACAAACAGCAATTACAACCCCAGCTCTGATTTAACAGAATTATTAGAGCTGAACTAAAATGCTGCTATCCACCTCTCTGAAATGTTATTATCGAGCACGGCTTACATCACCCCGAGAGGGGCAGACGGGGACTGTCGTGGGCATGATACACTCTGGGATTCTGACCTCACTCTTGTCACAAATTTCCCTGGGAAAAGAAACCCCAAAACCTATACCCAGAGTGGAGTCTCCATATCCAAACTCCTGACATTATTAGTCACAAACCATGCTCTCAGACACATCTTTGTGGGGAAAAAAAAAGTCCTTTTTAGAGGGGATAAATCCCCCCACAGTCTACCTGCCTCTGATGTGGCTCATTTCTGCAGGAGTGATTATTTTGGCACTATTTTACACTTATCAACAGACAGAGACAAAGGGCACAAACTGGCAAAAGGGGTGTAAGGTGCTTGCTGAGCACGGGGCAGACTGTTCTGCATCCCTCTGTCTGTCCTGTCGAATACAACTGCCTTTGGGTGCAAGGGGAGGCTCGGCTCCTGACCCTGCCTCTTCTTTCTTTGTCTCCTTCTTCCCCATGCTAAGCCTCCATTTCTCCACCAAAAGCTGGGTCACCAGGGCTTGCCTACCCAGCTGGCCTGGGCTTCAGCAAACCCAAAGCTCTGGTGTAACTGACTGCCCAGTACATCGGAAAAGAAGGTAAAACTTTGTTCAGGATTGCTCCCAAGCTGAGGAGGAACTTCGAGTTCAAAACAGAACAATAGGATTGTTCCAACTTGAAAACTGGGAGATCCTTATTTTTCCTTTTGATTTATTTCCTTTGATTTATTTTATTTTCCTTTTGATTTGGCTTCTGCATTATCAGCTTTCAGAGTTCATTTGCATCACATCTCCCAGTCTTCTTTGCAGCCAGGACAGGTAAAAGCTTACTATTCACAACTGAATACTGGAGCTCTCAAGTAAAATTATTGTCCAGGAACTGGGCTTTATGGAAAATGATGCATACTGGAAGGCTTCCCACGACATGGCAAGAATAAGGAACAGTTCCCTGGCATGGTGATGTGTCTGTCCAAACTCATAACCTTGCCAATAATATGCTCACTGGCTGCCCAGCAGACCAAGACCAATCCAGCACAGTGAGACACCCAATATCAGATCATATGCATGTAATTTTCTGGCATTAGAAAAGATGTAGAAGGTCAAGCTAAAAGCTCTGCTGGCATTCCTCATAAATGACCAAGGGAACATCTCCTTTTTTTAATTAGTTAACTCTTAACTACAGAGTTGTCCTGGATTTTGCAACACCCCTGCAAGCTGTAACAAGCTAGGAAACATCATTCTTAGGTTCTGTTAACTTAAAAAAAAATGACTATATGAATGTAATACACAGGACTGTCACACTAGAGGGTCTCCCCAACAACATGTTACTGTCAATGGCAGAAATACAGTGATGAGTTTGCTGAGATGTGGAAGTCCCTTTCCACAGCTGCCAGTACAAGCCACATCCTCATTCCGTAGCCTAAGAGGAGGCTGTGCTGACAGTTCCCCGAGACTGCAGATTCCTAGAGGTAGCTGTAAGTCGCGTTGGTGCCATCTGTTTACTTGTTTAAATGCTTATAAAGAGTGGCTTCTGGGTATTTGATCTGGTTTTATATGATAATTCCAGTGCTTACTCATAAAGATCTCCATAGCTGGGAGAAGGTTGGTAAATAGCACTATGCAGAGCTCTACACTCAAGTAGCATCCACTTTATTTGGGTTAGATATGCAGGAATATGACAGGGAGACATTCCCACAGTACGGTGAAGCAATCTAATGGCACAACTTGTACCATCTTTAATGAGAGACACAAGGCCACCAATTCTCTCTGTTGTGCTTTGAAATTGTGCCCTGGAGTGCCTCTTAGCATAGGTTGCTCCAAGCCTCATCCACTTTCTAGTGATGCCGCGTCCCTGAATGCTGCACGCCATCTCTGGAACTGAGCAGCTGCTCGGGAAGTGAACAGCATCATTGCCAGTCAAGCTATGCTGCTTCTGCTGGAGATTTGCTGATCTAATTTAGAGAGAGCCTAATATTCCCCTTCTAATTAATTTGTTCTGTTCGCCTGCGACTGAACTGGCTTTTGTTCTTTGGGAGCTCCTCAAAAATTAGACGCAATACCTGATGGAATTTAATTATATAGGCTGTGAGAAAGTGATTAAGGCCAAAGGGAGGGCTGATCACACCACAGACATGCTTCAAGGGTATTAGCAGAAGGGAAGGTAGAGGCTTCTTTTCCTCAGCTGGAGTAAGAATACTAAGGAGTGATTGTCTCCAGGTGGATCTTTAAGGTTAGAGATAAACATTCTTTGATATCTGAATACCTTTGCAAAGGACAGATGTTCAGATCTGTCCCAGATACCTCTCCAGTGGAATCAGGTCTGCATACCACCCTTGGCCTTGCACAGCAGATCTTGATGCTGATGGTCTTTAGTGCCCTTGGGAGCTGTGGCTTCCACCATGGTGAGAACAGGCTGCAAGAGAAGGCTCCACCAAGGAGATGAACACAAAGGGGTCTGCTCCTGATCTCTGCCAGGGCTGGCTTGATGCAGGGTCTATGAGGCCCCACATATCCCAATTCTCAGTGGGAGAACTGAGTTATTCAAGATGCTAAATATGAAGGGGATTCGGGAATGGGGGCTCTTAGGTCAAACTTCAACAGAAATTCTGAGAACTTGCACAATTCCACCAGTGCTGGTCCCCACAGCCATGCCCATTTCTGAGCCATGGCATAGGAATAACTCATTCAGAGAAAAGTAGTGGAATTGCATAAAAGGGTGTCTAAGGAAAGAAATAGCAAAGTGAGGGAGAGGGGGGAATAGGAGGAACTGGGCCTGACCACAGGAAACCATTCAGTCCTGGAAACTGCTTAGAGTCACACAACTGAAGGTGTTCAATGATAACATGAGTGAACACCAGGCTGCAAAGAGCATTTAGTGCAGACCTTTCCAGGCACATCCTGCATTTTGAGACACTGGAATAGCATTGATGTCCAGATATCATGTGCTTGTGTAGGTCCTACGTGAGCTGGGTTCTGAAACAGTGGGGAGAGAGGTGGTTTGGGAGCCAAGGTGTCCAGAAAGTCAGAGGCACCACAATAGTAACCCCCATCAACAGGGTACAGTGGTGGAGGTGGCTGCAGCCTTCAGGGCACTGGCCTGATCCAGGGACGGGCTGAACCAGTGACTCTAGAGGAAAGTCAATGGGCAGGAAGGTGATGGAGGATGTGTCTCTGCTCCCAGACTGGCAGGATCCTCTCGTGAAGGCACATCCAAGATGTGGGAAGGGGTGCATGTAAAGGGATCTCCTGGAGGGGATCTTCTGGGCTGTACATTCTTACCCTAATGTCACCATCCATGTAAGCCCTAAAATAATTGGAGACGGAAGAAAATACATCAAAAGATTTTGACTTAAACAAGCTGATTAAAGAACTAGTATTTAGCAGCCTGTCACAAATTAGGAAAGATCTTTTTAGACCCAATACACAAGCCTTGTTCTACTTAGAGAACACTTAATGCATCCTCACTTGGGAATTCAGTAGCAAGGGGTCAGGGGAAGCAGTGCAGAAGCTGTCTTTGTTCCCAGCTTTTTCTCTGCTGCCACAGGAGACACCAACTCCAGAGACACTAAGAAGGAAACTCATGAGACTGCACTTAACACTTTGGGACCACATCTTAGATGACCTTTAAAGGTCCCTTCCAACCCAAACTGTTCTGTGATTCTGTGATCTGCCACCATGGAGCATCCTGTCCCTGTCCTGTTTAGTGATCATTAGCAGTAGCTGGTTGAGAAGAGTCCCTGTGCTAACGAGCACCTTAAGGCAGTGGCAGAGAGAAAGGACTTCCCTGCTGAGTGAGGACCCCTGAGCAGAACATCAGCACTTCTGTAGTCTGCAGCAAACACATTCCTATCTGAGTAATTTGCCTCACAAATACCAGTCCTGTCAGACTGTCTCTGACCATCAGTGATAATGTTTGTCTTATTGGGTCACTCAGAGCCCAACCTACTGCAAAACAGAGGCCTGCTTCCCAAAATCACCCTTGATTGATCAATAAACTCTCTCTCTCCTCCCACAAGCCTTTGGGAGCTTTATGCTGCTGCAGCCACCCTGCTGCTCTACCCCATCCAGCTGGACACAGACAGAGGAGCTGCCGTCCTACTTCTGAGCTGGAAAGTGGACAAGCCCAGACATACCCAGGTCTGTGTGTTCACACATAAATGTCACCTCTTAGCCAACAGAGAGGTCAAAGCTACCCCACCTGCTGAGCTAATTAAGCACAGCCACACGGTCCAGGAGAGCCTGCAGTCACTGCTCCCAGACTCGCAGGAGAGGATGAGGAGCTTCTAAGCCATGAATATGAGATGCTTCACCGCTCACCCACTATCCCTGTTTGCAGCCAGCTGCTGGTTCCCAGTCTGTACAGGCAGAGGTGCCTGGGATGATGCTGCCTCCCAGTACACGCAGAGAGCTGCTGGACCTGCTCAGGGACACGGAGCCCTTTGGACTGGGAGCTCTGGCTGCTGCACAGCCTGGTCCTGCCAGCTGGGAGGATGGCATGAGTGAGTCCTTCCCGAGCTCCTGGGCAAAATGAGATGCTCTCTCAGCTCTTGGTCCCATGCGAATATCATGATAAGAAACCAGAAATAAAGTAAGGCACAACTTTGCAAAGTCTTTTAACTTTGCAAAATGTTGAATGACAGTATCCGCCACCAATTTCCAGCTGGCAAAATGCATCCTGTTTTTGCTTCTGTAGTCCAAGCCTAGTTCATTGGCTTTTTCTTGGCATAGAAATGGTCTCTAATTTTACCCCGCAGCATAGACCAGTTTGGCCTTTTCCACTCTTTGAAAAGGTTTTAGATGTGATTATGATGTAATTAACTGGCCATCCAGGATGGGAGTTCTGAAGTGGGGAGAATGTGGCAAAGCCTGAAAAGAAAAACTCTGAGTGGATTCAAAAATGAAAAAAGATCACGTACTGATTAAAAAAGCTAGATTTGATAATGATTGCTAATAGTACATTAAACTGTCTAGCCTGAGCTATATTTTTGTTTCACTGCTTCCCCATTTTTTGTTTGTTTGTTTGTTTTGCTGTTTTTACAGTTTTAGGGCTGTTAACTTCATGAACACAGCAATTCTGACACAGCTCTGACAGGGGTGATGATAATGACCAACTATGATCTCCTATGATTAAGCAGTCCACCAGCATGCTTGTGCCTGGCCTCTTTTGCTGAGTAGCTTTTGAAAAGGTGAGTTATAGCGAGTATGTAGTGAAGCAAATGAACAAGCTTTGGAAGGGAAGCAGGAGAGAAGAGGAATGCAACTGGGCAGCCTGTCTGGAGGGTCCCACAGCCTGTGCCACAGCCTCCCTTCATAAACAGGACGAGGGACAAAGACAAATCCCAGTACAAGGCACATCTACCCCCAGACTGTGTCATCCCCGATCAACGTCCCCTTTACATTCAGAGAATGGCCAGAATGAGTAAAATAAAGCACGAGGTACTTGGAGACTAATGTTTCTACATCTGTTTTTGGGTGTAAGTGACATTCAGCTGCTGAAGTTGTATGAGATTTGCCTCCCTGTGCCTTACCCATAATAAAAGAGGAACCTGAAGACAGCAAGACGACCTAGCCCTTTAATTCAGCACAGGCTTCTAGTTTTGGAGATCTCAGGCAAAGCTGGATGGAAAATGGGGCTGGAATTGCATAAAAATGAGTTGCCTGATCATTAGAAAGAAAATAAGAGAGCCTATCAGGCCAATCAAACACTTCACTCTGGACTTCTGTTATTTTTATAGTAACTTTAGGTGAAAGCTTGTTGAAGTCACAACTTGTTCTGAGCAGTAAACCTTGCCTTTTTTGTTTGGAGAATGTCAATATTAAATGCATCAGCGTGTTGAGAAGGAAACCCAAGAAAGAGCACACACTGGGAAATACAACAAAACTATCTCCTGCTCTGAGAGAGACTGTCATTCTTGGTGTCTGAGCCAAAGGGCAGGAGCCAGCGTAGACATGTCACCGTGCTCTCCCGTTGGGATTTGGAGAGTGCAACAAGGATAAGGAAAACTGTCCCTGGGGTCCCAGAGCATCCTTGCAATGCTGGATGCTAACCAACAGCACTAGAAGGAGAGAAGAACTCGTGTTCTTCTTTAAAGTGTAAACTTTAATTGCTGGATAGGGGGATGGTCTTCCCGAGATTTTCCAGGAGTCAAGCAATTCAATGTCTGTGTCTAAACACTGGGCATGTTTAAAGCCCATGGCAGGACTGCACGACTTTGCATTTGGAACAGGTGTCTGGACCAAAACTCTTACATCTCAGACACAGTGAACATTTTTCCTTCTGTCTTTAGGAAACAACAGATTTTTTTACAAGATGCTGGCAGTTCCTTCTGGCACTGCATTTCTCTCAGTTTCACAAGCAGGATCAGCTCTGTTTGCAGTATTTATCTCTTCCATCCCTATTTGAAGCTGGGACGCTGCTCTCCACAGGTTCCTCATACCTGTGGTAACATTGAACACTGCCTGAGTCACATCGCCTGCCTCTGGATCTCCTGTGCTATTGTTCAAGCTGCTCAAAATTCCACACAACTCTCATTTGAAGCCTGGAAAGAGACCTGACAATTTCCAAAGGATCCCAAAATGTCATCATGGAGGAAGAGACACAGTTTCCATTGCATTTCTGATGTGATGCTCACACTGCAGCCCAAGCACTGGAAAAGGGCAAACTATAAAATGTTGCCCAGGTCTTGCCTCTGCAGTCTCGTGTCACCTGATGTGATGAGATTTTAGATTAATCCAACCCAGCTCTGAAGGGACTATATGTGAGGCAAGGGAGCCCTCTGACCAGCCATCTGTCAGATCGAGCCCTCCAGGAAAGCAGGAAAGGTTTATCGTTCCCAAACGATCGTCATTGCTTGACAGATGTGAGCTGCTGTGGGTGCCTCTGGTAAAATGAATTTCCTGTTGGAAACTCCAGATGTGCCTGGGTGGAAAGCCCTCCTTCCACACCTCACTACATTGCCTGACTCCCTGACCATGCCCGGTCTCTTTGGCTATGGAATTTTCCCCATGGCTAACAGCAGCACCTCCACTGCTGAGCCAAGGGGTGGACTGGGGGGAAGGCACCAGATCAGAGAAGCTCTTTGTTTTTCTGAGCTGGAGTCAAGGTTTTGGTTGAGTTAAATAGGAACAATGGGATGGCAGGAAGCTGGGATAGTTTCAGGGTATGGTTTAACTCCTGAAAGCATGGTGTAAAAGCCACCCAGCCTGGAGCCTCTTAGAGGCTGCTCTGAGCACCTGGCACAGGAGGGAGCAAGGAAGGGCTCAGCTCAGCACTCTCATCTGGGTGCTAAACCTCCCATTATATTTGCTGTCAGATAAATAAGGCTCAGTCTGGTGCAGAAGGTATTAATTTGCCCTGTTTGCCCTCAAGTTTTCAGCTACTCACTCTACCTTTTCACATTCAGTGGAAAAGGAATGTAGCTCAGATTAAACCATTTCCAAGGCTGCCCACTTCCCTCCACTTCACCAGGAGCCCCCATGACTCGTTCACACTGAGAGCTCTGAATCTGGTGAGAATAAACACAACTGGAATGCTCCCCGTCTTCATTTGCCATGAAATTCAGGATACTTCCAACTTTTCCTACGAGGGGAAAGTTGAAAGTTTATGGAGAAAGCATTATACTGTTTGCCCACGTGAGGATGGTGGGTGGAGGCACCACTGAATGTGGGAGTATGATGGAAGGGGAGGCAGCAGTGATGACTGATGGAAGGAAAGCTAACAACTCAGACTTGGTTGTGATGTTAGGTTGCTTGGTGTCTTTGGACAAGCCGTGTCTCTGCCTGTGCTTCAGTCTGACAACTGGTAAGTGGTGATAATACTTATTTTCTCAGCTGGGCTTTGGGAGCTTCCTTATAAATATTTATGAAGTGCTCTGTTGATAATTTTAAGTAAACAAATGGGTGTATGGAATTGACAGTTTAAGGATGCAAGTTGTTCTGTTTCACACACTTAAATGTAGTCATTTATGGTTTCTGCTTTCATTTGGAAGCAAAGGTAGAAACAACAACTTCAAAAACTCACATCTCACAGTGAGCCCCAATTAAAAAAGGCAAGTCAGTACATAAGAGGCAGATCCTGCTGACATTAGGAAAGGCTGAGAAAAGCTCTTGCAGGTACTTCATGTGCCTAAAGATGTAGATAGATGCCTGTTGAATTTTATGGAAGTGCTGAAGTGTCTAGATGCTTTCTTAAATCAACTTGAGAGGCAACATAATGCTCAGACATTCAAAAGCATTTGTGATCCTACCATCCACTCGTTTTCCTGTGACATCTGTAGTGGGTTACCTTTGGGGACCTTCTGGGAATGCCCCTACTTGTCTTTTCGCACCTTCCCATCCCCTTTTGTTCTGATCAGCAGGTCCTTCGCCTTGTCCTTGTTTCCAACTCAGTGAGCAACTGCTCGGGCACATTTCTAATGAACTCACTGTTCATGTAATGGCAGAGCTTCTCGAGCACCAGGTGGCTTCTGCTATCAACGCCTAAACTCTGAGTTCAGCGACACCCCTCCCTGCTTCCTCTACCAAAGCCACTCTGGTTTCACAGGGACCAGGAGACTAATTCTTCTTCAAAGGGAGTTGGCCCGAGCAGTGTTTTCAGCCTCCTGTTCCCCCAGACACTCACTCATCTGCAGTGACCCACACATAACCCAGGCCCTGGATCCCAGCAGCGAGTTGTGCTGCTTCTCAACATTGTCTCTCAGAAGATCAAGATCAACACCAGGGCTCAGAAGACCTTTCTACTGTTTCTGCTTTGACTCCCTGCAGGCTATTTGACTTTGGGGAAACGCTTCATACCTCCTCCTGGCTAAGTTTCCCCATAAATTGTGGATGTTGATTCTCTTCACCATGAAGTACTTGGAAACACACTGAAAATATAACTTAAAAGCAAAGGAGGGTTGCTCTGGAGGGAAAGTCAAGATTGCTTTAAAAATGACTCTGGAATAACAGGACTTGCATAATTATCAGATATTCTTTTACCGATTATTAACTGATTATATTTTTGTGCTTTCCTGAATTCCTGGACTTGGACTGCTCTGCAGCTGACCCTTGGAGATGGCTCCATCCTCTACTGTGAGAGCTTGTGCTGAGAAGCCCCGGGTGATGGTGCATGGCCAGGCACCGGCACACGCTGTGCAGGATGCAGCAGCCGAGATGCTTTCTAGCAGTGGGATCCAGGATCCTACCAGGATCCCACAGCAGAGTTCCCTGAGGAATCCCCCCACTCCACAAGTGTGGGAGGTGCTTTTCACAAAGCAACTTGCTGCCAGGCCCACTGCGTATTTTAATTGCAAATGTGGATGTGCAGTGTGTATCCCAGCAGGGAGCTGGTAACACACTGGAGATCTCACGTTTAACAGGCTGAGTGCAACACTGACGTCTGAGATACATTTCATGTGGGACATTAGTTGCTCCAACGGGGTTTAGAGGTGAAAGTAGAGCAGTCCAGACTGGGCTGGAAAGGGCTGAACAGAAACAAAAGGGACAAAGGTCTAAAAGCAAGCTTAAAAGACAAGAGTGGCATTATAAATAAAATTTTAGTGAATGAGGAAAATGAAAACAAGTGTAAGCTAAAAGGCTACTGAGAAGAACAGAAAAGACTGGGAAAGCTTCCTGGAGGTGTTTCAATGTATGCTGGTGCTGAAAGAATAGGCTGGAGAGAACTGACAGTTGAGCATTTTCTACTAAAATAACAAAATAGTAGTCAATCAGTGTGCGTGGACAGCTGGAGGATTTTGGCACTTCAGGGGTGTTTAAAGTGGTGGTGTCCTGCCTTGCAAAGGATGGTGTGAATGGCTGCAAGTTGCTGAAGGACAGACACCCTACAGCTCCTGACTTGTCTTGAGGTATCACAAGTGCTCTTCCTCCAGAGATATAAAACCCCTCTTCTAGGAGGAGTGACATGTCACAGCTTTTACATCTTTGCCTCTCACTTGTCCTTCCTGAGCTGCAGCCCCAGAGCATGGACACAGAAAGGCTCACATCCATCAAGTTCAAGGCCAGGTTGGAGGGAGCTTGGAGCAACCTGGTCTGGTGGGAGGTGTCCCAGGGCAGGGGGTAGGACTGGATGGTCTTTAAGGTGCCTTCCAGCAGGAACCATTCTATGTTTCATAGGCACTTGCCTATTTTGCATTAGCATGGGAATGCTTTACGTGATGTCAGGAGACGTCCTGGAGCTAAATTGCACAAGACAGCCACTGATGGATTATGGCACCCAAAATTAACAAGAGGGATATTTATATTTTCACTGCCAGAGCTTTGGAATGAGTCCCTTTTTGTTTGGCAGTGCTCCCCCAGAACTGCATTAGAAAGCTGCTGAAGGCGAAGGCAGATGCTTGCGGAAAGTGAGTGCTGGCTTTGTTTACTAGGTACTTACTCTGACGGAGAGGAATTCAGCCAGTTGCTTTGATCTTAAAGGTGACACCATTCATTTTGCTGCCTTTCTTGAGTGAAAGTGAGCTCAGTTTTGGCCCCTTTTTCAAGCAGTTTTACTTGGGGACACAATTTTCTTAGGCTGACTCATTCCGAGCCTGTCTTTTTCTAGTTCTGGGCCAGATTTGCACATGATTTTGATTGTCTCCTGTCTGGACAAGCTCTGTCAGAAGCCCTTGGTAGCAAACTCCTAACAAGAAAGCATGCCGTGGCTCAGTAACATCACCACAATGCCGTGTGTGGAAGGATGCCAAGGTCAGCTTGTGAGTGAGGGGCTGTCTGAGCATCTCTCTGAGTCATCCTCAGCCCAGCAGCTCCGTCCCTGTGATGGTCTCTGCCCCTGGGCCGGGGGGGCAGCAGGGATGTGACATGCCTGAATCCATCCCTTGTGAGCCTGGCTGGGACGTGTGGCTGCCACCATTGAACCACCTCCCTGGATTTAGCCTCTTCTTTATATGGGGTGTATTATCTTTCTCTCCTGCTGCTTGAAACAAGAGCCCAGCAGGCATTTTGATTTTAAGAAGCAACTGGAAGGAAGCGTGGTTTTTTAACAGCTGGTGTCAGAAGCTCTCCCTGACTCCGGGGGAGCACTGGGGTGAGCAGCAGAAACTACACGCAGACCTGGGACCTCACCTGGGGACCTCCTGTGCCCCAGTGGCCAGGACAAAGCTTTGTCCATCTGTCCGACAGCGCTGGCCTTGGCTCTCCCTCCCCGACAGCCCGCTGGTAGCCGTCGAGCTGGCCTTCAGGGCAGACACCATGCCACGTTGCGTTTTGGACTATTTTCTGTTTGGCTGCATTGCTAATGCCATAGTAATTACTTAGGAAAATTCCTTAATCAAAATCGCATTTGTGGAGGTAATGAGCAAATGGGTCAAGGAGAGCAATGTGCCTTATGAGCAGGAGCCGCTTCCCTGAGCATCTGCAGAGCTGGCTGCCTTGAAGGACCATCGAAGGGCTTGGGGGTGATAGGGCTGTGGTGTTTAAAGTGCAAACAGTCTAACCCAGGCTGCCTTTTTGGGTGCCGTATGCCCTGGGGATGCTGCGACACGCGCCGAGGAGGAGGAGGATGAGGAGGACTCTGCCCAGCCCTGAGTCAGCAGTGTTCCTCAATGCTCAGTCTTCCAGGAGCACACCACCTTTAGGGAGATGGCCTTAGTCTCTGAATGGATCTAACCACCAGCTTCAGAACCCAGAGGTCTTAGAGAAAAGCTGATTGATAGCAGCTGCCCTGGGGCACTTGGCAGAGGGGGATCAGTCAGAGGGTAGTGCAAAACTTTGAAAGCAGGTTTCAAAGCTGAAAGCTGAAACAGCTGAAACAGAACCAGGTTTTCTCAAAGACAAATAATACAAAGCAGGTACTACTTTGCAGGTATTACTTTTAGTGGGTACTAAAACCCCGGAGAGGTGCTCAGCATCCCCAGTAGCTCCCTGTCAATGGACATCTTGCTGGCCTCCCTCTTGCTGATGTCAGAAATCTTTTCACTAGATTATTACCTTCATAAAGGTGAAGTCCCTGCTGTCAGCCTCAGATTTGAGAGTTCAGAATAATTCCACACCGTGTACAAGACTTTGCCACATACATCTTTTCTAGATCGTTCAAAACCACACTGAGCAGCAGCACACGTCCCAGAGCAGATCTTCTAGGACTCTAATCATTCATCCAGTGCAAAACCTGACTGTTTGTTCTCATTCGTTGCTTTCTATCATTTAATCTGTTATTAATTCTTAAGACCTTCCCTCTTAGCCTACAGTGTTCTCAGGCACTGTTGATTAAAGACCTCACTGACAATTTCCAAAGAAAAATGACTGCTGAGAAGGAATCACTTCCATCCCCGCATCAGTTCCTTGGCGGAGCGCTGGCAGCCCCAGAGTGTATCTTCTCTCACAAAAGCCATCTTGACTTTTCTTCCTCCTTTTCCTATGGCCCCTCACAGATCATCTGCTCGACCAGCTCATCTTTCTCATTCCTGGCGTCGGCTCTAAAGCCTTTCTAAAGAGGAGCCTTGTGTTTGCCACCTTCCCCTCACCTGGCACAACGGCTGATTAAACGGTTATACTGAACTTCAGCAGAACGCAGGCACTCTCCTTTGAAATCCCCTGAGTGACTATTGTCTGGCCTGGATTTTTGTCATTTAATTGACAAGATTTTTTTGCAAAACTTCACTGATTCTTCAGTTTTAGGGGGATCAGCAGGAACAGCCCCTACACTGCATGTGGCAGCCTCCTGACCCCCACCACTACAGACATTAACAGTTCAAAGATTAAAATGTCAGTGGTTTTGTCTTCCTTGAGTACCCTCATGGATGGTACCCATGGATGCCCTCACCAGCAGGGCAGAGGGTTTTTGCTAATTGAAAGTGCCCCATAAAAGCTTGAGTCCCTGATTTATGAAGGGCAGTGCAATTAGCCTCATAAACAATTCAAGAATGTAAATCAGGAAAGGGCTGGCTGGCAGCAGACAGTGAAACATTAATGATCTTACAGCTGCTCAAAGGTAAATATTTCATTAGCTCCACCAAGTATCATTATGTTAAAATGATGTTCACAGGTGTCACCCTGCAACTTAATAAAATGCTGGGACCGTGTCTGTGCAAGCAGGACTAAATCCCACCCGAGCGACAGGGATGTCAGGGTCTGCCAGCTCCTGAAGAAGTGCACGTGGCTGCGAGCCTGGACACACGTGGACGTGTGTGCCCAGTATGAGAGCAGAAAGGCAAGAACAGGTCAAAAAGCAGCGCTTATCCTTCTGCGAAGATGCCAGCACTCCCTACACTGCCATGGGAACTCCTGAGTGCCAGGGGCAGAAAAGCAGCTCTTCACATTGAACTCATGAACACTAAAGAAGTCCAAGCATGGTTGGACCAAATGACTGAACATCACTGGATTCTCCTAAAGAGAAGGAACTAGGTCTACAGTGCAGAATCCTTGCCCTTCTGGCTATTAAAGACGTTGGATAGGAAGTCCCAGATTTGAGAATTCAAATTTATCTTACTGCCTTTTCAGAGGGGTCATTCCGAGCACTGGGGCACTGCCCTGTGACAGGGCAGCGTCTGAGTAGCTGGCATGGGGTTTGTTTTAGAGAGCAACAGTCATCCACAGAACCATTTACACTGAAAGATAGAAGTGTTGTCACCGCTGACAAACCAAGCACAGATTTGGGGAGAGAGCTGCAAAAGGCCATCCACATATATTAGAATTATTTCTCTGAGAAGGACTTGATGAGATGTGAACTCCATTATTTGCTAATGTTGCAGCACAGAGCCTTGCCCAAAGCCTAGGAGAGTCAGAAGGAATCTTTCCATTAACTTCCCTGATTGTAAGTGAGATTGTGACAGATGTACTCCCTTTTCCTTTCTCCTCAAATATTTTAAATCAAACAGAAAAAGTAGTTAGATTTGTCCTTTTATGGAGGAGAGCATCACTCCCTCTTAAGTATGCTCGTATAAATAGCCACACGGGAGTCTTTTCAGGTACCTGCAACAAGTAAGATGATCTGGGAGTAATAAAGCTTCAGAGAAGGGGAAGTGAGGCAAGACCCACTGAATTCCCAAGCTACACACCCATGGCTGGCAGGCCAGAAGGAACAGGGGCTGCACCAGCAACAAAGGCTGTTTGCAGCCAACGATAAAACGTTGAGATCTTCACCGTGAGACAAAGCTTCCTGGCATCTTTCAATCTAGAAGCGGTCTCTTGCTGAAAGCCACCCTGGCATACCCCAGAAGGTGGGAATACCCTGAAGATGTGAGCGTTGTGAAGGAGAAGCCAAGCTGCCTCATGCAGAGAAAGATTGCTGAGAGAAATGGAGAGGCAGCCCAGCAGACTCTCCCTCGTCCCTTTGCTCTGGCCGAGCAGAGCTTCAGACATGACAATAAGAGACAACTGAATAAGCCTTTTAAGATTCAGATGCCTAAACCAAAACACTAATCAACTAGGTTTTCAAGCTCTCTCTTCTGCTGGTGATGCCCCCACTTTCCCTAGCCAAGGCCTTGCCAGATCTCCAAAAGCTACACACCTGGATGTCAGATGAGCTATTCATTGCATATTCAAGGACTGATTTATGAGCAGTTAACCATGACTTCCCCAGTATGACCTTTATTCTCACACCTCTGCAAGCTGAGCTGGTAGTTTTCCATGACAAGGCTGCAAGAGTTACTTATAGCTTTGCAGATCCTGTGTGCCCTTCGTGGAGGCTGTGGCCAATGGTCAGCTCTGGATTCACTGCCTCTGGTGATAATGCCAGGAATAAAGTAGTGAACGTTTGTTTCAGTACATTTTTGCATAATTTTAATGTCAGCAGAGTCAACTGGGCAGCAAAGAAAAGAAGCTGATGAAAGCAGAGCATAGATTGAGTTGCAATATTTGGGCAGGGGTCCAGCAAGAGGGGAAGGAAAGTTTACTGATTATGGCACATTCTTAATTGAGTATTGCCTCCACCTCCTCACCTCTGTTTACACTTCTGTAGAGTGAGATAGGATCAGCAATCATGAAACAGGAGGAGCACAACGTGTAGGATGGCCTTATAAAGATTTCATTCTTCACAGTGTCAAAAGCAACCAGTTGCGTTACTTTGTGGAGGCCAATTTAATTGTTGTCAATACCAGTTGCAAATTGGCTTTAACACTTTAAATTGATGTTTTCTGTAAACTGCTCTGATTAATGGAAGAAAACATTGTGTTTCTGCCTTTCATCTGAAAATCTAATGCATTTTACAAACAATAATTGATCTAGTAAGACACAGAGGCAGACAGGGAGAGAAGTAAACCTGCTACAGAAACGATTTTAGCCTTCCACAACTCAGCTTCAAGTTGCCCCCCTGGCTAGAGAGTGAGTGCTGAGGTGGCATCACAACAGCTTCAGCTCAGACATGCAGTGGTCTCCAAGGAAAGGAGAATCCCACAGTCCTGCCATTTCTCAGGCTCGCCAAAGTCTCCAGAATACCTGTGCCAGATACCTGCTATGATGGCCTTCTGCCACGATCCTTTCCTACATCTGGAGGAGGATGGAGTACAGAGTGAGGGGAACCACCTGGCTTAAACATCTTTCCCTCCTGTCACCCACAACACAGACTTTGTAGCGTGAGCAACACGGGACAAGGGCATTGACTGGCCTCCCCATTTCAGTATTACACTCTGAAACTGTTTCCATCTCTGCTTTTGTATGCTTTGAGAGCAGCAGTATTTCCTTGCCATTCCCAATCCAGCCACGCAGATTCAGGAACTGGGAAAGCATCCAAATGTATCAGGTTGGACCTCCTACACACAGAGTCTCCATCCTCCAGTAACTCCTTCTCACAGCTCCTGATCAGTGTCACTGTGACACTCCTGTGCCCATCAGTCCCACTTCCCAGGACCCCACAGCCCCACCAGCCCTGAGATTTGCTCTTAAACCTAGCAAACCTTACAAAAATCAAAGCCCAGTTCTGGGAAGGAGGCCCATGTTCTCCCACTCCTTGGCGTGGGCAGCAAGAGACAGTGTGAGGCCACAGTGCGATGTGGGACATCACCCAGGATGTTGCAGCACGTGCCCAGGGCCTCTCCATCCCCTGGCCCTGGCTGGTTACACACCTCAACAACCTGGGGTTGTCCAGTCTGGAGAAGAGAAGGCTCCTCAGAGACCTTAGAGCCCCTTCCAGTATCTGAAGGGAGGCTACAGGAAAGATGGGGAAGGACTTTTTGCAACGGCATATAATCATAGGACAAGAGTTAATGGCCTCAGACTGAAAGAGGGGAGATTGAGATGAGATCTGGGGAAGAAATTCCAGGTGAGAGCCTGGCCCAGGTTGCCCAGAGAAGCTGTGGCTGCCCCATCCCTGGAGGGGTTTCAAGGACAGGTTGGTTGAGCAACCTGGTGTGGTGGGAGGGGGTGACCCAGGATACCAGGACAGGGGGGTGGGACTGGATTCTATGATTAGACTCCCAGTCACTCTTTCCGCTTCTCCACTCTTTCCTCTTCTCCACCGCAGCATCCTGCCAGAAAAGCCCGCTTCAATTAATTTCCACATTCTCCATGTGTTTTGCTGTATTGTTTTCAGCAGGTTGAGCTTCCACTGCAAGGCTTTGTTTCAAAGTAAATCTATATGCTTAATCCTCTCTCCTGCTCACAACTTGCATTAGTCTCTCTTAAAAAAAAAATGCTGTTACCATAGTAACGCAGAGTTTCTAGATATCGCCGTGGATGATAGGCGCTGCTATGCCTGGCCTTGTGGCTCTGGGACTGCACTCTGCCCAGAGAATGCTAAATTCCACCAAAATACTTCTAGCAGGTACCTGATATTTATCCCATAGCCCTGGATGTTGGTACTCTGCCTTGGCTACGTGGTTCACGTGAGTATTGAGATGTTGCACTTACACACGTGCAAATACACACACACACCCCCCACCTACCTGGTTTTTGCCTGCAGCACTCAGACGGGGTTTTTTTTACTTCTTTTTTTTTTACTTTTTTATTTTTTAAGTTTTTCCAAATTTATCACTTGTTAGCTGTTTTGAGGCATGAAACCTTGACATCAGACACAGGAGATATTTGGTCTTGAGACATAGGAAACTATTGCAAATGCTGTTGCTTTTTATTCTCCAGTAAGTTCACGGGTAAATATATTTGCAGTGAGGATATTTTGTTGTCTCGTGTGTCTTGTTAGTGGGGCACAGTTTTCCCAAAGGTTCTTTTTCACAGATTACCCTAAAACTTTACAGCTCCATAAAACACCCATGAGACCAGAATAAGTCAATGACTAGAGGCAGAAGTAGGTGCATCCCCAGTCTCGCTGAGGGATGGAGGAAGCCGCTGGGTTCTGGAGAGCACTGGGGACCACAGGCTGCACGTGGTCAATCCCTATGGACTGCTCACAGTGGAACATCCCCACAGCACCAGGTCCAAAGCTCTGGCAGCAAAGGAAAAGGAAAGGAGGATGTCCAAAAAACCAAGCATGTCCAGCAGATCGAGGGAGGTGATTTTGCCCCTCTGCTCCACCCTGGGGAGACCCCACCTGGAGCACTGTGTTCAGGTCTGGAGTCCTCAGCACAGGAAGGACATGGACCTGTTGGAGCGGGGCCAGAGGAAGCCATGGAGATGCTGGGAGGGCTGGAGCCCCTCTGCTGGGAGGGGGGGCTGAGAGAGTTGGGGGGGGTTCAGCCTGGAGAAGAGAAGGCTCCTGGGAGACCTTTGAGCCCCTTCCAGTCCCTAAAGGGGCTCCAGGAGAGATGGGGAGGGACTCTGGGTCAGGGAGGGGAGCCATTAGACAAAGGACAAAGCCATAGGACAATGGTTTTAAACTGAAAGAGGGGAGATTGAGATCTGACTTTCCAGCCCATCCTTTCTCTCATGTTTCTTGGATTACAAAGTACTTTGGGACAAATTCTTTGCTTTCCAGTGTATGTGTAAAAGCTCTCACTTGCTGTCAGCATACAGGATTGAAGGAGTCAGGTCTGTGCCTGTGCAGTGATGCAGGATGAAGCATCCCTGAGCGTTCAGAGCAGGACTAAAGCACATGCTGCAGCACACACTCTCTCCGAGAGGTGCCAGCCAAAAGGGAAAGTGGTGGTCCAAGGGCAAAACTGCTCTCTCAGTACCTGGCCCAAGTGTATAAATTACTCAGGGACAGATATCAACAAAGCCTTAGGCATTTATTTGGAAGTCAGTGGAAGATGATAAACCAAGTACCTTTTGATGTAAGGTCCTTGGCCTCTCTGTGCTTCATTTCCCCATCTGTAAAATGAAGATTGGGCAATGCCACAGGGAGCGGGAGCTGCTCTGGTGACTACTGGTGAGTGAATACCTATGTTGCCTAACACTGTACAGACTAACTTAGCTCCTGAATAAGTGAGGAACCTAGATCCTTCGCACTGAAGAAGACAGCATTTGGTGCCTTCTCTTAGTTGCCCTGCACCAACTCAGGCAGCTTCCACCTCTCCCCACTGATGGACTCCTCCTTCCTTCTGGCAATGGTATTTTGGATGCCAGGACACTGAGTAACTCTTACCCTCAAAATGTTCTGAGACAGAAATATCTGACATTTTCTGGCTGCTCGGAAAGTGCGTTAACTCAATTGGGAATTTCCTGGGTGGGAAAGCTACGGGAAGCACTGGGGCTTATTGTAACAGAGGTGTGCAGATGGAATGGCACTGAACTGCCCTATCTTCCACAGATCCTAGAGGCTTCAAAGCTGGTCCCGTTTCTTTCTTTTCAAATGTCAGGGAATGGCAAAAGGAGTGGGAAGAAAAGAAAAAAGCACCCTCTTCCTGGAACTCTCTGGGTGTTTTCCAAGTGTTTTCCCTAATTCTTCACCCGCCTGCACCTTAACTAGTTTCTTACAACAGAGCAGAGGGGCTGTAAAATGCTACTGCAGGGACTGGGGGATCCTTTTACACCTGCTTTGTATTCCCCTGAACAGCTGTAAATGACAACACAAACTGTGAAGCAGCAGGGAATTTGAATGCCTTCGACATACATTTCTGCACTGATCCTCAGTAAATTAATTCATCTAGTTGCTGGGGATTTGGGGGAGAAGCTGGAGAATTCAATGAATGAATAAAGGAAGTAATTTGAAGCAGAGACCAGCTGTAGAGATGGGGGGAAGGAGAGAGGGAAAAGGAAGAGGGATGGCCGGGGAGAAGGTGTACATAAAACCTGATGGCCACTGCCCTGGCTCAGACTGGTCTGCAGCAAAGGGCCAGTGCCCCTGCTGAGCCAGTAGCCCAGGGAGAGCAGGGCCAAGGGCAGCGATCTCCTCCCCTACGCCATGATCAGGATGGAAGTACTCCCGTGCTGCTCTGCCTGTATTTGGCTAGAGACATTAGCTACAATTTCCATAAAGATTAAAGGCCTCTCCTGCACTTGTTCACATTCAGAACAAGCTCAGAATATGCCTCTGGGTGGAAGGCACTGCTGAAAACAGCACTTTGAATACATACATCTCTGGAACATCCTGACTCAAATGGCTTATTAAAAGCCTTCCCCAGATATATCAGGCTAATCAGAGCACTAGCCGGTGTTGTTTGCTGCATCGGAAGTGATAATCCTGTCAATAAGCTGTTCCTCACACCTGCAGGGACCCCCGTCCCTAGCTCAGGTGAAAAGCAGAAGATTTTTCACACTGGCAAATTATCTCAGTTTCCCCCTGAGGTCAGCTCTTTGCTGGCACATCTGGAGCTGGTTTCAGACCAGTGAATTCTATTGGTGAAGCAATTTGATATTCTGAGAATTAAGAGGCCAAAAGAACATAAAACTGGGCCAGTCTTTTCTCCAGCAAGTAAAAACAAAAATACAAAACACAACTCTTGTCTCTTACAGCCTCCTGATCCTGGAGATAGTCAGAAGCAGCACAATTCCAGGCACAGACTTTACCTGCCGGCCTCATGGCCAAGTAGGTGGCATCTGGGGACCCTCCACTGCTGAAAGTATTGCACCGTGGCAGCAAGGACACCCTTGTCTTGAACATATTTGGAGAGTTTCTCCTCCCATGTGGCTCCCCATGGCAGCCTAATGGCCAGTAAACATGGGTTTGCTTTCACAGGTTGGCAATACTACCAAGGGGAATTGTACGGGAAAGTGCCAGTGGGGAAGTGCCAGAATGAGACTGAGAGCATAAAGGATGGATTCAGACCACGCACTGTCCTGGAGCATCACAGATTTGTACCAGCTGTGACTCTGGGACAGAAGCCTCCCTGACCCATAACCAAGCCCATATTCCATTGCTATGACAGTAAAACACTGATTTACACCAGCCAAAGAACTGTTTCAAATTCTTACTTGTCATCTCTTGTGGTTTGGTCTTGGTTTGGGAAACAGTAATGAGACAGTGAGCAGCATGACTGCTGGTCCTGAGCTGGCCACCCGTCTGTCACCAAGGCAGTCAGAAAACACCCATCTGGCAATTTCTGTGGGGATTGAATCTTGCAGGTGCTTTTCTCAGCCACATTTTGGTATGAAAGCAAACCAACCCCATGCACCTGACTTTCAGAAGACCTTCAAATATGTTATAACGCTGGTATTGGATGGAGGTACTCATCTGAGCCGAGAATCTAGTTTTAATTTTTCCACTAATGCTAATGTCCATCAGCATCACTGTCACAGGAGCTTCCCTCATCTTTTCTGACACATCAGTTGACTTGTGGACCTTGCAGGAGCATTGCCCCTGGCTCAGGCTCTATCTCTCATGTCAAACGCAGCACCTTCCTCTGTGGGAGCAGGTTACTGCTCATGTATGACGTTTTCTGAGCCCACAGGAACTATTGACCTTTCCCTCATCTATCCTCATTCTTGTCTACTTTTAGCCGTCCACTGAACAAATGAATGGCACTGACCTTCACAGAGATGTCAGGACAGATAACATGGCCAAGGAGAAAAGACAGGGAAAATGTTTCTAGAGTTTCCCTTCCAACACCCCTAAAGGTGCTACTGTGATGGAGACATCAAAAATGCCAATAGGTAGCTAGATGAGATGGATTTCCTGTAATCTCAGATTCATCGTACTTCACCTGTTACTCACAATTGTCAGCAGACAAGAGGTCTGTGTGGGCTGGAGCAGCATTCCTGTCTGCAGAGAGTGCTGTAGCTCATACTAATTGGGTGGTGCACAGCTGGAGAGGTGTGCTCCAACCCCAGCAATCTGTAGGCATAGCTCTCAGCTTTTATCTGTCTTCAGACGCTTCGGACCCTCAAGCACGGTAGAATCCAGCGTTGGAAATGTATTCTGCTTGTGATAAATAGCCAATTCCCACAACATGGAACATGGCTGTTATAAGGTAGGAGACTGAAGCCCTCTTGAAAACCAGCTGCCTTGGTTAAAGAATGATAATTGTCCCCGTGTCTAGGACAGAGAGACCTACTTCTCTTTTTCCCTTCAATAAGCATTAGTTACACCTGGTTCTTCGTCTCAAAGCTCAACAGAGAAGCACAGACTAAACATAACACCAGGCCCCTCCTGTCCCACTGCCGAGCCTGGAGAGCTCCGAAACCACCTCCTGTGAAGCTCCTGAGCAAAGACACCAAGGACTTTGCCTTTGAGCTCTCCTTCAGGCATCTGTGACAGCTAGACATCGTGCCCATGCCATAGAATCGTAGAGTGGTTTGGGTTGGAAGGGACCTTAAAGATCATCGAGTTCCAACCCCCCATACCATGGGGGGGACATAGCCCACTGGACCAGGTTGCTTGGAGGGGACTACCAGAGGAAATAGCACATTCCCATCCTGTGATGTCCCACTGTCACTGTTTTAGGGCTAAATGCTTGCAGGAAGGGTGACAGTTGGGAGGTGGGAGATGGACTCCTCTCCACACTGCATGAAGAAGCACCAAGCACCACCCAGCAAGCCAAGTGCCATGGGCATGGCCTCTGCAGCACTCGCGCACGCTCCTGCATCGGACACAGGCCACCTCAATTTGTCACTGTCACCCACAATCATTCTGCTCACTGACACCAAACGAGCCCAATGGAAAAATGAAGCCGTGGTTTATTTAGCAAGACTTAAGGGCGCCCGTCTAGTAATAAGTTTGTAAACAAAAGTTCCAAATAAAACAAATATAAAACTCAATCTCAGCCTGTACATAACAGCTACAGCCCTGTCTGGCTGCTTAACCTCCCACATGCCGGTGTCCAGAGACAAACCACAGCCAGCAGACCTCATACGTCAGATCCTGCTGCAAAACCCTACAGCTGTGGTCTTCTCAAGCCAACTGAGCAGTGCTCTTCCTTGATCCTGTTACTACATGCTATTGCCTCCATTTTTTCCCCCATCTGTCCCTCATTCCCCTTTTCTTATTTCTTTTCTTCCCTGTGCCCTCCAAAAGCAAGTATGGATAGTGACCCCTCTTCTACTTCCATACTGGGGCTTACCAGCTTTATTTTGGCTTAATGTGCTATAACCCACTCTTGTTCTCCAACTTTTACTTCCCTCCCAACCTCAAAGACTTTAGATTTCACTAATAAAATTTCCTGATTATATCAATAATCTGAAGACCAGCTGAGTAACAGAGTATAGTTATGACAGAGAATTGTCCTATTCTGCAAGTGAAACAGTATAAAAAACATTAAATCTATAGCTGTTTTATGACCTCATGATCTTTTGTAAGTGATTAGCTTTCTGTCTTATATGATGTATGAGGACATGTTAATAACGGACGCAACTGAGCCAGGAACAAGTTCTTTTGGGCAAGCTGCAAGAGCAAGTTTTCCCTTCCCAGCTTTGGCAAGGGCTCGGTGTGACATTGGGTCCAACTGGCTGCCCCGATGCAGAAGTGATCAATTACCCCTGGAGCTGCCAAAGGCCGTGCTGGAAGTGAAGTCCCTCTCCCCTGTAGCTGGGTGGGTGAATATCTTCTTGTAGTGGGCTCCTGTTGCCTGTGCCTGCCCCTTTCAGCCCTGACTGGCCTATAATGGCTTTTCTCCTTCACACCATGTGGGCAAACACACAGACCATCATCGTTAACAGCATGCCTTTTCCTTCCCAGGCGTTCTGCCTTGCTCATCTCATGTCCTGGTCCCACTAGCACCCCACTCAGAACAGCTGTACTCTGGTCCTTGCACCCTTGTGTGCCTCCACCAACGCAGCAGTAAGTCTTTCAAGAGTCCATTGGAGCCATCAGCTGCCAACAGACACCAGAGAAAAATACTGCAATGAGCAATTCCCCTCACAAACCTTCTCATTTGCCTTTCCTCAGACTTGACAGTGGCTAAATGCAACACCTAAATCAGACTTCCAGGGTCCAGCTGATCTCTCCTGCTGCAAGGGAAGAGTTTCTCCTGCATCTTTGTTCAGGATTCACCTGCCCTGACTGACCAGCAGGAGCCAAGGGGAAGAGACAGGGTGTCTTCAGAAAGGGATTCATCTCATCATAGGAGTTACGTCAGAGTTGTTCTCTGATGGTGCCTATACCCGCTCACTGGCCATAAACCCTCATTTCTTGTGTTTCTGTTCTGGGGCAGAAGCACACAGGCTCTCAAGAGCCTGTCACAAGCCCTAGATATGCAAAAGCACTGCTTTCTTCCAAAAAACTCACCTCAAATACCATACTCCAGCCCAACATTTTATTTTAGAGTAGTCTCTGGCACACAAAATTACAGGGTTCGCTGGCCTCTGAGTGAAAACTGGAGAACAAAGAAATCCTTCTTAGTTCTCAGGGAAACTACTTTGTTCCCAGCAGCAGGGGAGGCTTCCAGAGAACACGGTCACTGTCTCCATGGGGTGATATACATTGCAGTGAAACCCTTCTGATAGTCACCACAACGAGGCATCAGAAACCAGTCACTGCCCTCAGTCAGGGGCCATTTCCACAGAGAGCAGAGCACATGGAGCCCCGCAGGTTGAGGAACAGTCCGAGCTCCTCTGGCTTCTTTCAGAAGCTTCCCCAGCAGGAACCATTAGCAAAACCTCCTTTGGTCACAGGGTGACACAGGTCAGAAAATGCCATCCAGAAACTTCTGGAGTTTGTGAATAGTTTGTGACTGAATGAGGGCATCTCTTTGAGGCACACATCCCGTCGCAACCGAGAGATGGCAAGTGATGGCAAGGCCACCACGTCCCACTTCACAAAGGTGGTCAGACAGCTCTCGAGACATATTTGTGACAATTACCAATATCTGAAGCGTTAAATAGATCAGGACAATACCTTTACCTAAGAGGATGGCATCCTTGTGCCACTGGGGAAACCAAGGCAAAGAGCAGTGAAATTATTTGACCCAACTCACCCAGCCAGCAGAAACTAGAAAAAAATTTGCATGTCCCAGTTCCCAGGCCAATGGTCCTGAAGGACCTCAGGCCAGTATCTTTAAGCTCCTGGGATACCCCCTAGGTCACCTTCCACGATTTCCTCTCAGAATAAGCCTACAGTTTACCTGAACGAATAAGGTGGCCCCAGTAATGTGGATTTCTTTCTTCTCAGTTGCTGTGAGCAGAGAGCCCAATTACGCTTTACAACACTTGTGGTTTTTTGGAAATACACAATGTTTTAAGCTTAATACAAGCATTTTGGTATAAGCTGAATTTACACCTCACTGACTCTGCATTTGTAAAATGCCCAGAGAGAAAAGCCACTCTGTTCAGCAAAAACCTTAAAGAATCACCACCAACAACCCTTGCACTCCTCTGCTCTGTTTGAGTGCCTTTTAAAGACATTTCAGGTTTACAAAATCCACTATTGTAAAGTGTGATGTTGCTGACTTCTAACATCCCCCTGGTTAGATCCCATCCACAACCACCTCTGGGAGAGCGAGCAGGAAAGCAGGACTTACCTGGGTTGCTTTTGGAGGTGCGCACAGGGGTGTAATGGTTTTTGGAAGATGTCCTGACTGGGGTGTTTTCTTTGGGGGAGGTATCTATGGCCGAGATAGTCTCTCTTTCACAGTGTGCTATTGGGATTGGTCCCTGCTGCCTTAAGATGTCAGCCAGAGCCCTGGGGAGAGAGAAATAGGGAAAAAAACCACGTATTTTCACACAGTAAAATACGGCATTCAGTATTTTCACTTCCACAGTCGCTGTGCAAATCCAGCCGTAGTTGGGATTTCTACACAGAAATTTTTTTTGTTCTATCAACAGAAAAAAGCAACAATAACAACAAAAAAATATGGCTTCAAAGCTCAGTTTCAGTTAGTGTGTCTGCTGCATGTATTTATAGGCTTGCCTGGCTATTGTTTAGTTTTTCATATGCTTCCACTAATTCCCTTCACCCCAGGGTTATGTTCTCTCTCCATCATTTGCCTTGCTGTCAGGGACAGTGCAGATGAACTGCTCTCCATCGCATAAAACAGTGCCTTCATAAAAAGTCAGCACTGAACATACCAGAGCCCTATGACTCAGGCACCACGGTCTTCTAAAGGTAACACCAAAACTGTCCTGCCCAAGCCAAACTTCTTCAAGAGTGAATCATATTAGGAGTCCAGTCCCCAGACTCCTCAAAACCTTATTTTTCCTGCAGGAGGCTCAATAGGCAGCAGTGGCAGGAGTGGGTTTCTTAAAGGAGAAGCAGCAGTTCCAGAAGAAAAAGGACTGAACAATTTTCCTGGGTTAATGTCAACACAGCCATTAGCCTACCTTTAGCTTTTTGTCCATTAGGGATTTCTTTAATGGTACTGAGGTCTCTCCGCTGTTCCCCAAGAAAAAGAAATGTCACACTGTTCAGTTGCATCCAATGTTTTCCCCTTGGATGCGTGGATACTCAAAGATATTTTTTTTTCCTTTGTGAATACCATGGACACGGTGGAATAATTATAGTGAGAAATGCACTGATTTTCTTAGTGCAGCCACAAGCTACCTCTTGAGCCACGGGAAAAAGAGGAAGGGGGTGACTTGTGTGGACTCTAAGGGACAGTGGTATTTTAAAGATGATAGAGTTTGAAAAGTTCTTTTCTCTTGGCAGAGGGAATATGCCTAATGTCACCTTGGGTACCAAGAAAGATGTAAGAAGGAGAGATTTCTTCATTGCTTATTGATGAGAATGGTGCTGGTGTTGCTCATATCTTCTACCTTTCCTTAAATGCCATATTTCTGGTCTTTCATATGAGAAACACTTTGGGACCTGAGTCCGTTCCATTTTCCAAATCATTTCCTCTACAGACTCCTATCCTTGTGCATAATGAATCACAACACTAATGTGCTCTACAAAAGAGACTCTTGGAATATCTCAGAGGCTCCAGAAGAGGATTACATTACTTCACAACCACCTTGCACAACACACAAATGTTCACACAAGGTGAACATTTTTCACCTTAATTACGTATTGATTATGTATGTACTTTCCTGAGAGTGGTCAGGCCCTGGAACAGCCTGTCCAGGGAGGTGGTGGAGTCACCATCCCTGGAGGGATTTAAGAAACATGTAGACGTGGCACTTCAGGGCACGCTCTAGTGCCCAGGATTATTGGTTTGTGGGTGGGTGTGGTGTGGTTCTGTCACAGAACGTGAGTGGCAGAACAAGGACCTGAAGCCCTGTCCTGTGCAATACCGGACGGTCCCCTCCTGAGGAAAGGATTTGTCCAACCACTGGTAATCCTGATGGATTTTCTAGGCAAATACCTCCCCACTGCACTACAGACCTGACTGGGGAGGATGTGGGAAGCTAATTAGATCTGTCTTTTTGGCACCAGCATCCAGTACATCCTGTTGGAGACAACACATTTTCTCAAGACAGCAGGTTGGCAGAACTGAGCCCCTAGTACACATCTCCAAGATATATTAAGCATCAGATGACCATTTAATGGTATCTGCAGTACAGAAATGCTAAGAGTAATTTTTCAATCATAGAGATTGTATTAGGACTATTATTTACTAACCCATAGTGGCTTGGGCTCATTTTGAACACTTTTTGAAGACACTCTTAGTATCAAGACTGCAATCACTCAGGGTACAGAGGAAGATGACGGTGTTACGGTGTGGATAACACTAAAACACTATATACCACTTAGCTTAATATAACAGAGCCACCTGGGCAGGGAAGGCCAGGTCAGGGACTAGTGTACACTCAGAAGGGGCTGTGTAGAATGAGGTACACAGAGGCCCTACGAGACATTCGAAGATGAGAAGTGGGGCTGGAGGTACTTGTGGGATGGAAATTGAAGACTACAAACAAGTTGTCGCTGGAGCTGAGTTTAACCTGACAAAGAGAGGCTAAGAGAGGACCTCCATCCCACTGCAAAGGAGACAGAGCAAGGCTGCTCTTGGAGATGTAAGGCAAAGAAGACAAGAGGCAATTAGCACATGCTGCAATAAGGGGAATTCCACTTGGTCATAAAAGAAAAAAGAAGTCACAATGGGATAGCCAAACACTGACACAGGGACCCACAGAGACTGACAGATCTCTATCATTGGAGGTCTTCATATTCAATGGGATAAGACCCCAACCAACCTCCTCTACCACTGAATTTGGCCTTGCTGTAAGCAAATGACAGGATGAGGGACTTCCAGAGGTTCCTTCCAACCTGAACTCTGCTACAGTTCTGAGTCTAGGACCACCTTGCCTTGCCAGTCACCTTGTTTCTCCTGAAACTGTTGCCTTTTCTCCTACTATTATTACTCTCTGAAGGGGTTTGATACAATCCTAAGGACACAGCTTCCCTAATTCTTGGATGGATAGTTCACTAAAAATATTTGAGTCAAATTAAGTGAATATACTCTGGAATAATTGAAGCTGGTGAGAAGTGCCTCTTCCTCTCAGTAATAGAATCATAGAATTGTCGAGGTTGGAAGGGACCTTTAACATCAACAAGTCCAACCACCAACCCAACACTGCCCAAACCACCACGAACCCATGTCCCTCAGCACCACATCTGCCCAGCTATTTAATAAATGGAGGGATGGAGATTCCACCACTGCCCTGGGAAGCTTCTTCCAATGTTTGATTATCTCCCTGAGCCCGCTGCCCTCCATGAGGATAAACCCACGTGTCTAAGATAATACTTCAGTTTCTGAACAGTTTCTCCTAAAACTCTGCTTTGTTGTTCCTTGGTTACAGCCAGGTCCTGAACTCACTGATCCTGACCACAAACAAAAACACAACTCTCAGAGAAGAACAAATTTAATCCTTCGTTTTTCATCCTGAAGAGCTACTCTCTGGGTTAGTTGCTGGTCACAACATAACAAGGAAATTATTTCAAATTAGGTGCCAGCTACATGAAAGGGAGGCAACCTACTTTCAAACAAACAGAAGAAATCACAGGTGATAGGAAAGCAATGTCTGCGGTGTCAGAGTATACACAAAATAAACTGAACGTAACCATGAAAAGCAGACCTGGCTCCAAAGTGTAGGACAATAAAATAATGAGATTTCGGCAATGCTGGAGGCATAACCTTGTTACGCCCTAAGCACACCTAACTGTTTGTCCCGAGTGCTCACTCTTTTTCTTCTTCTTTAATGTCTACAGAGAGAAAAAAGACTGTTCAGCACCAGCAGAACAAAATATTGCAGGTGGAGGAGAAAGTCAAACTTGGATCAAACTGGTTAGTTCCTTGCCAAGTCAATCACATCGCTGTGTGTGATCCAGTTTATTTCCATAAGGCACAGAGCCCCGGGTCCCACGCTGAGGGAAGGTCAGTCACACTTAACTGGGGAAGGACTTGGTTGGTACAAGTCTCTTGGGTACAGCTGTCTAATCCTGCACTGGAAACGCTTCAAGCAGGGTAATAGAGTCACTTGAAACATTCGGGCCTTGTGTGTGCAGCCCTTTGGGTACAATTAGTTCCCACTGATGTCAACAGCATCCTAATCACCTGCACAAGGCTATGAGACACTGCAGAAATCTTCTTGTGACGACACATCTCTTATCTCAGGGAAACAAACCTCACTCACTGGAATGTGCTACCTGTGGCGGTGGATGGAGCTGACAGAGCTGCGGAACTGTGCAATCACATCCTGAGATACTTATTTGTGCAGCTTTTTCATTAACATCATTTATGTGAGAACACGAAAGCTTCTTTCCATGTAAACCTAAAATAGACATAGTGACATCAGGGATGTTGTTCTGGACCAGCAGTGTGGGAGAAAAACCTACTGATGCCTTGCATGGCAGGACATGCTGAGGCAGAGCAGGTCAGGTCCTGCTCTCAGGTACGTCTGGAGGCAACTTTGGTCTAAAAGTGGGTTCTGTGGGAAGAAACACAGTGGGATGAACACCCTAATGCAAAGAAGCAGTTGTGGCAGGGGCTGTGAAGGACAAGAAGCTTAACCTGCTGCCTTAATTACCAATGAGGTTACCGCAGGCTGGAGGAGCACTGGCCTTCGCCGCAGGTTTGGTTTTTTATAAAGTAGTGTCCTGTTTTCCCATTACCCACAGATTTTCAACACTAATTGATAGTATGAGTGTGGGCACAGGTTCCCCTTTGACTGAAGACCGGGAAAATTTTGCTGACAGCTCCAACAGGCAGGGATGCAGCCTGTGGGAAATAAGGTTGGGGTAGAGACATCTGTGTGTGGCGGAGAGGGAAAGTTGATGGGAAGAGCTGATTATTTCCAGCAGTGCAGGTTGTACACGTGCAAAACTTCACTCACTTGCCTTGTGAAAATCCCCTCTCTTGCACACCTCATGTATGGGGTGTTAGAAAACAGAGTTGCCTATTCCAAGTCCCTATGAAATTGAGGAAGAATGGAAAAAGAATGACCAAATAGATCTGACAGAGGACAATAAAAAGAGCAGTGTCTAGCTGAGCTAAAAGCCTGCTAAAAGCATAGCTGTGATGGAGTTTGTGGCAGAACTCCAATCGACTTCAGCACAGCCAGGATTTCACTACAAGTCCTTAAAAAAAGCGTGAGGTTAAAGACTCCCCATGCTCTCTTACTAACCCAGAAAGAAAGAGGCAGTTAGTCTGAGAGGCGATTTATCCAGCTCCCCTGGAAGGGACAGATCTCTCCAAGGAAAAGAGGTCCCCAGACCTGCCGTGCATCTGAGGAGGCTTCAAACACTGACTGCACATGCTGCTCTTGACCCAGCCAGGTCCAAGCTGCCCCGAGACAAGCTCCCACACCATGGTTTCTGCCACACTGGGTGCTGCTTCCCCACGTTATCCCCCAGCACTGGCTGTGGAAGAGCAGAGGGGAAGGCAAGTGTCCACCTCCTTCCATCAGCCCTCCCCATCCCTGCTGCCTCCTTGGCATCACCCCCAGGGCACGTGTCTCACCAGGCTCTGACACTGCTTTGATCTTACTACCAGAAGGATGGGGCTTTCATTGATGTTTCACAACCACCACCACAAACTGATAGAGGGAGAGAAACATGGGGCTGCCGCTGCCAGCAAACCCTTCGGGGGGGCAGCTCCTCGGTGGGGAAATAGCTCTGGCAAAGCAGATCTTGTTTCTGAAAGTGCAGGGGCTCAGCGAGAGGTGGTCCCAGGTCAGCAGAAGAGAGAGGCGACCTCTGCAGCTGCCAGAAACAAATGCTGCAGCTGCTTCAGGGCAGCCTTTCTGGGGAGGAAGACTGGAAATGGTTTTTTATAGTAACCTGAGTGGGACATGTGGTCAACACTTGTATCTGTGTGTGTGTGTGTGTGTGTGTGTACAAGAATAGGTGAATGCACCCGTGGAGTTAAGGAGGGGAAAAACTTAAGCATTAAGACACCCTTCCAAGAGTGAAGTATTTGTGCCTGCAGCATAAGGCAGGAAATATAATTTCTTAAAAATAAATACTACAAGAAAAATTCAAGATGCCTCCTGAAAAATCTTTCTGCCAAATACAAGGACTAATTGTGAGGCCCCTGGGACTTAATCAGGCTTTAATGGCAAATTTCACTGAAATTTTACTTGATCACGGATGTACTAGGGACCATATCCTGATCCCAGATTGTGACAGCAGAATGAGGCTGGCGGTTCTCCTGACTCACTCTTCTTGCTGAACCCAAAACTAACACATAGGTGACATCAGTGCATTATAGATACACATCCATTGCATGACTGCACGTATGTGGAAAATACATTTCAGCTGAAACAGAAGTAGCGTAGGCATTACACTGATAAATCAACAAGAAAACAACTGTTGCTGTGAGCTCTTCATCTCTTCTGTCTGTCTGATGTGAGGTAGAATCAGCAACTGGAAAGTAATGCTCTTGTCTTTGGGAGAGGTTCTTGAGGCTATATATCAGGAGCAGTAAATGATAGCAGTGCTTACACTGCACATCTTACAGAAGCACTTTACACATCTGACTCTAACATACAAACTGAGTAAGTCTCCCAGTAGTACCGTGGGAAGGGGGCGAGGAATTTCCTACAGCCACTAAACTCACGACAGACCATTGCTGTTCCTCTGAAGAGTGGCACAGCAGGTCCCAAGAGGAAGACACTGTCACGTAAAGGTTTCGTAACCAAAAAAGTTAAAATAAAAACTTTCCAACTGAGGTTTCTTTGCAGAAAGCTGTTATTCCGGAACAAAAGAAAGTGCCCACGGCATCAAGGGTCAAGATCTACCTCTGAGCAGTTCCCGTTGAGTTGAGGGAGAGCTCGGAGGGTTGGTGCCTGCGGGAGCCGTGTCCCCCGGCACCAGCGCAAGCAGAGAGCAGGCTGCCACCTGCCGTACTGTCGCGACAGTTCCTCACGGCACCGACATGCCCTCCCTGCCTCCGGCCCCGGTTCCCACCCGGCTCCGTCCCCCTTCCCTCGGGGGACTCTGGAAAAGCGACCCACCCAGGAGGGGACCCAGCTGGGGAGAACTGGGAGCCGTGTCATGGAGCGGAAAAGGGGCGCTGGTCTTGATGGAGAAAAGAAAACCAAAAGAGCAGGGTTTGCAAGGCATGTCCCGGCACAAAAGTCTGCAGGAACCCGTGGTGGGTCTGTCACTGTCCCTGTGTCCCCATGCACAAAGCCCGGAACACACCTCGGAAAACAGGAGCACAGCCAGGAGCCGTTTCAGGCACAAGGTGTCTATTTGGCACCAAATCCTACACGGTGACAACAATTAAGGTGACAACAATAGGCTTAATAAGCCTATTGACAAAAACTGTACTTTCTCTGAAGCGCCCCTGCCACTGCAATGAAGGAGGTTGGGGAAAGAGGTGAACTACGGCAAAATATTTATTGGGAAAGAATTCCAGGCATATCCATCTGTCTGGGTAATGAGACATCGGAGACCTCCGTGCAATACAGCGTGCCCAGATCTAAGGAAATACAGATTGCCCATGTGAGTAGGGGCAAAGGCAAGCAAAAAAGCACCATGATCTCATTTTCCCGATAAGGTTCAGATCTTCTAATGCGAAACAGAAGTTTTAAAAGGCGTCTGATCTCCAAAGACACAGAGATCAACTGTTAGTTGAGGATATAAGAGATTACAAAACTAAAAGAAATGGAAGTTCAGAGCTAGACAGGATTCCCTTGACACCTTATGATGGAGGGTTACTAATAGAAAAAGTTAATTAGAAAGCAGAAAAATATCAAATAAACGGGAATCAAGAGACACTGAAATAATTTGGTGGAGGCAGCATGGTTTCTGAGAGCAGCCTCTCTGACTGGGAGAAGTTCAAAAGGAGAGGAGAAGACTCAGAAGCAGCCGGTGGAAGTCTGTAGCCAGGCAGCCTCTGTGCTACCAAAGCAGCCTCTTCACAAATCTTCACAGATTTAGAGAGGAAAGCACAGCAAAAAAACCCCAAAACAGTCACACAACTGTGTCCAGAGCTTGAGACTGAAGCTTCCCTAATTCACAGAAGTGAAGCAAAAGGAAAAATAATTCATACAGGCACATGATGCACACAAATACACAGCCCTGCCTTGACTTGGCAGCAGGGAATGGGCGATTCATCAGTGCAAACAGGAGAAGGTTCAGGTCCTCTCCCTGCACAGGAGTTACTCCAACTACACTCAGGTGCGGTTTGAAATGGAAGAACCATCTGTGAGTGAGTTTTCCAAGGCTACAAGATTGTGCTTTTTTCCTGGTTCCCCTTAATCAAGTCTGACACGTGCTTGTGGACCTACATTCTGTGCCCATGGGAGGGACAGGGCACTTCAGACTCAGAAACCAACAGGAATAAACGACACAAAGCAGGGCAAGGAGCAGATGAAAGGCACGTGCTTGAGTCAGATAAATGAGAGAGTGGACCTAAAAAAAAGTTAAAAAAAAAAGAAAAAGAAAAGCAGGGCATAAAAACAAATCAGTGGAAAGAGAGAGAAAATGGTGACACCATCCAGGAAAGAAAATCTTCTGGATAGTTCCTGCGGCCAGAAGTGTGTTCAGAGCACTCTCTGCCTGCCCTGGGGAGGTATGAAGTTTGATTGTTTGGCTCAAGCTGCACACACCATGGAGAGCAGAACCCCACCAGCCGGGATCACCAGGAAGCCTGGAGAGAGGAGCTTTCACCAGCTCCACCCTTAGCAAAGAGGCCTGAAACCAGTTACCCTCCAGCGACCCCTCCAGCGACCCCCCCAGCACCCGCAGGACCCAAGAGCTGTGGTGCGATGCAGCCTGCAGGAAGAGAAAACCTCCTGTATTTTATGTCAGAATTATACAAAACGGTGCACACAGCCTGCCCAGGTCTGTGGACAAACAGATCCATTGCCTCTTGAAATGCAGAGCCGCAGAGTAAAGACGGCAAGAAATTGGTCAATTTAACTGCGGCCTCTACAAGGGAAAAGGATGCTCATTTATATAAACCAGTCACTGTTATTACTCGCAGAGCAGAGGATGCAAAGGCAGACACCAAAGCAAAGCGTGGCACGGAACATCTTTCCTCTTTGCAGCAGCAAAGATGCTCTAGGAGTAGGGTAACATGAGGCACTCTGAGTGCCCCTTCTCCCTTCCACAAGCCAAGACACTTATCAGACACACACCCTGCAAGGAGGGATACAGAGGATAGCCTTTTAGCAGGAAAAGAGCTAGTTCCCCGGGAAAAATCCCAGCAATCCCTGCCCCAGGGCATCACTGCCACTGGTTTGCAAGGAAGGGCCTTGACTGCCCATGCAGGAAGCAGCTGATAATATTTCAAAGCCCAGCTGTGAGCTGTAACCAGTTTCCAGTTTGTGCATTGCTAACCCAGCGGAGTGCAGTGGGTACCGTGGCTGAGGGCTAAAGAAGGGTCACAGAGATGCCACCAGCAGTGAATTATTTAGGTGCTATAGTGTGGGGATTTACGGTCATGGCCACGGGAAGAGAATATTCTGGGTCACCCCTCCTCGGTACAGAAAAACATGCCTAGCTTTGAAAACAAACAGCTGATATTCCTTATTCACCATCAAAGATTCCCGAATTCATTCCCATACTGAAAGGAAAGCAAATCCTCTGCCTGCTTAAGAAATGCTTGAGAAAAAAAAAACAAAAACCAACACCTTGACAAGCTGACAAATACAAACTGCAGCCAGAGAGCAAGATCAGACAAAACATGGCAGAGGATAACTCCCAGATACCAGCCCCAGCGTCTACCCAAAGCCCAGGACGCGTTAGCTCTGGCTGTGTTACTCCAAAGCCAGACCCAGAGAAGAGTCAGTCCCATATGGACAGGCTGAAAGATCCTACAGCCGTTACAGAATCAGCTCTGGTTAAAGCTTTACAAGTGTGTTCTGTAAAATACGAATATTTAATCTCCTGTTTTTCAAAGCACTTCCACTTCCTGCTCCTAGAAATGAACTTAAGTGTCAGTTACTGTCACTGCTCGGCCCAGCATCACCAGGTGCCTCTGCTTTGAAAGGTCCTGGTGGTGCCTGAACACAAGACCAGCTCCAAATGTACACACAGATCTCAATGCACACACGGCCTTTCCTTTCACACGAGAGTGACAGATCTCCTGGGAATGTGCAAACCCTCCTTTCTATCAAACAACACTAAATGAGCCCTGCCTCCACCAAAATGTGCTTTTTGACTGAGTTAATAAGGATTTTCTGTAAAAGCTGGAAGAGAACTTAGCAGAGAAATGACATCTACCTGCAGTACTGCTAACAGACCATTCACGATCAAGTAAAATTTGAAGTGTGATGTGTCTCGTGGTGAAGTGCAGGGAAGCTCAGTCTTCCCTGGGAGTGGGACACCGTTCACGATGGGCTGTTCCCAGCCCACTGTAATGATTTCTGGATCCTGCTGTTCTCCTCATCCCAGAGGTTTTGGTGGGATGCACTCTGAGGTTTAATGGACTCGTCATCACTACAGTGAATTATTCGGGATGCTTACACTTAACTCCAATTGACACAACCTCAAACAGACAGAATTATCTGACTACATTCTGATTTTCCCTGTTACTCAGCAGCAGTTCTCAGAGACAAAGACAAACCCTTCCACTCCTTGTATTTACATTCTGCTTGGAGAGCTGATAGCATTTTTCCTCAGCCTGGTGCAGCCCCTGTCTGCTGGAGATGCAGCTGGAGATAATATTTAAACCATTGTGCGATGTTGATCAAGTTCAGGTAACACAGCTCTGAAAGGTATAATTTTTCTACCAGCTACCATATTATAGAAGTCAATCAATCCCTTAAAATGCTCTGAAAGTCAAGCTTTCCAAGCACTCAATCTGCCATTCATACTTCTACACACAGGTGAATCATTTCACCAGAACTTATCTAAATAAAGAAAAGCAAGCATCAAAGAAATGAAAACATCAGGAATAACTCAGACAAGTCTGGCAACACTGTCTCTGATTTCAAAGGGTGTAGGATCCAGCTCTGTAGCTCACTGGAGCTAGAGCAGAAGCACCACAGGGGCAGCCAAGTCACATTCCCGAATTTAGTGTGAAGATAAGGCCCAGACAAAGCTGCCTTGAAGCCAAAAGAACTGGGGAACCAGCCCTTCGTTAAGAAAACACTTAAAAGAGCCTATCTTCTGACTAATCCACTTCCAGCAGCCTGTACTATACAGACAGGAGTGACCTGAAAGGTAGTAAGTGGGATGAAGTTATTTTCTTGCACAGAGGGCAGGGGCAGGTGGGGTTTCTGATGGAATTCATGGGCCAGACCCTCAGCGAGTATCAACCAGCGTTACTTTTCGTCCTCACTGAAGACCTGGTAATTCACCCCAAGCAGCACCCCCGCGTATTTAGTCTTATAAAGGGAGGAGTCGAAATGAAATACATCTTCCCAAATAAATAAAAACTGTGTCACTCATCTCTTTTTCTTTGTAAAAAGCTACCATTTCTCCCCTCAGACTCTGTTGACTCTGACTGAAGTCCAGCCTTAAAAATACCATCCATGATTTCAACTGTTTTGATTAAAATTTCTTCATTAAAATAATCTTTATGAGCCATTATCTGCTAGTGATAAGGGCTTTCCCCACTTGTGCTCACCAACTGTTCCTATAAAGAAGCTTCTCACCAACTTTTATGTTCAACCATAGGAACCTCTTGGATGCAAAGCACGCAAGAAGTACACATCATTTGGAGGGAGTTTTTCAGCAAAAAATAGATGTGAACTGAGAGAGTACATGCATTTGTCCAAAAGGAGGACTCCTATGGAAGCCTGAGCTTTGGCTTTTAAACAGGATTTTCCCTGACACATCGAGAGCGTTCGCTGTTTTACAGCAACGTGTAAAACCCCCGAGAAAAGGGGGATTTACTACTTCCCAGGCAGACGGCCAGAAAGGACGGACTACGAGCCTGAGCCACCTGCATTTAGACGGGGAAAGAAATTTTAAAAACCAGGGAAGAAAAAGCAGCCTCCCCCACCCCAGGGCTTTCCCATTGCGCCCCAGGCAAAGGCACCCCCGCACAGAGCAATTCCCCCCGCACTTTCCGAACTTCTCCGCAACCGGGCCGGGCCGGGCAAGACCTGGGGGGTGGTTCTAGAGCCTTGGGGGTGCCGGGGGGGGGGGGGCGGGGGGGGGGGGGGGGGGGGGGGGGGGGGGCGGGGGGGGGGGGGGCAGGAGGGGCGGGGGGGGGGTGCGGGAGGGGCGCTGGGCTGCGCGGGGCAGCGCGGGGCGGCGCGGAGCTGTCCTCGGCCGTGGTGCTGAAAGGCGGGGGCCGCCTCCCGCTCCGCGCCGCGGGGAGGGATGGGGAGAGGCCCCACGGTGCTGCCCCCCGGGGGTGGGAGGGCTGAGAGGGGCGGCGGAACGCGTCCCTGGGTGGGTCGCGGGAGGGATGCTCCAAGGGGTCGGGTTGTTCCTGGACAGACCCTGGAAAGGAGGAACTTTTGAAGAGGTGGTGGAAAGGGAAAAGCTTGGGATTTCCGTGCAAAGAAGGGAACTCTCCGAGAAAGGAGAAGAGCCGAGGAGGGGCTGTTCACGGGGGGGGGACCCGTCGAAGCGACGGCGCAATGGAAGCTCGTTTGGGCAGGTGGCGCAAAAGGGCAGCCCTTGGAAAACCACTGGAAAGGGGAAATCCTTGGAAGGGAGAAACTCGTGGTCAGCCGGGGCAAAGATGAAGACATATAGGTAGTTTACAGGGGGCCTGCTTAGACGGGCAGAGCAGCGGGAGACCCCTCGGAGAGCGGTGCCAAAGGGGAACCCTTGCGCAGCCAGTTCGAAGGAGGAATTCTTGGATGGGTCATGGGATGGGCAAACTCTTGGACTTGGGCTGCAGAAATGGGAATCCCTTGGGTGGGTGGCCGAATCCCCCAGATGGGGAATGCAACGGGGAAAGCGATGGCGCAATGGGGACACACCTGGGGAGGCAGAGCAGAGGAGGAGGAACCTTGGGAGAGGAGGGTGTCCCTAGAGAGAAGGGGTGCTGGAAGCAGGGGGAGGATCTCACCTGTGAATGTTCATCTCCCGGGGTGGGCGCCGCGCCTTGTCATAGGCCACCTTAGCGAAGACGCCGGCGATGAGCACGAAGGCGATGGCCCCGCACGAGATGTAGACGGTGGCGTTGGTGCTGTCCTTGTCCGGGTCGTACTTGTTGGCGTCCCCGTCAGCCCCGTCGCTGCCGTCGGCGGGCAGGGCGCCGCTGGCAGTGGTGGGGTGGGCCCACTCGGGGCTCTTGTAGTTACGGCACAGGCTCTGGTTGAGCTTCTCGGCGCGCTTGTTGCAGCAGAAGCGGTAGAAGCAGGTGCCGCAGCAGTACCGGAACCCCGTCAGGCTGTTGTTGCACTCGAACTCCTTGTCCCACTGCCCGCTCACGTCGTAGTACCCCCAGCAGGTTTCGTGGGCCGGGGCCGTGCCCCCGCCACCGCCGCCGCCGCCGCCGCCCCCGCCGCCGGGGGGCGTCCTGCCGCCGCCCGCCCCCTTGCCGCGCCCGGGCAGCGCCGTGGGGGCGGCAGCCCCCGGGCCCGCCAGCGTCTGGTTGAGGAGCTCCTTGCCCGGCTTGGGGGTCCGCCGCGGCGCCGCCGCCCCCTGGGTCCGGTTGCCCTTGGCGCGGGGGGGCCCGGCCGCCTGCGCGGCCAGCAGCAGGGCCAGGAGCTGCAGGGAGAGCAGGAGCAACGGCAGCAGTAGGTGCCGCGGCCCCATGGCGGTGCTCGGCGGGGGCCGCGGGGCGCGGCGGGGCGCGGGGATGGGGGGGGGGACGGGAGGGGGAGCGGCGGCGGCGCGGGGCTCAGCGGCCGCGGCGCTGCCCCATGGAGCGGAGGTGGGGAGGGGGGGAAGGAGAAGGCGGGGGGGCCGAGGGGAGCGGAGGGGAGGGGGGTCCCGCTGCTGCCGCCCGGTTCTTCAGCGGCGGCCGCCCGGCGCCGGGCGCTTCATGCCGGCGCGCAGCGAGCGGCGGAGCCCGGCGGAGCGGGGCTGGAGGCGGCGGGGTCCCGAGCCGACCGGCGCTCCTCCGGCGAGGGGCTGCGAGAGACGGGGAGAGGGTCAGAGCGCGCCCGGGCACCCCGGCCCGCCCCCGCCCGCCCGCCCCGCGCCCACGGCCTTACCATGCCGGAGCGGGACTGCAGCGGGGCCGCGGAGCGGGCGGGCTGCCCGCGCTCCTCGCGGAGGCGGGGGCGGAGCGGCGCGGAGCCGGGCGCGGAGCAGGGGCGGGAGCCGCGCCGCGCCGGGCGCTCCGGCTGAGCCCGCCCACCGCCGCCGGGCCCGCTCCCGGCACCGCGCCGCCACCGCCCGACGCGGGGCCACGCCGCCCCGACACGCCGGGACGGCCACCGCCACTCACACCCCCCGCCGTCCCCCCGCCCGCCCCGGGGCAGCGCCACCGGCCCCGGCGGTGTGCGGGGCGTGGGAAGGGACCCCATAGGGGTGTGCGGGGGAGTGGTCCCCACTGTGTGTGCAAGGAGGGGCAGTGCGTGAGAAGGGGCTCCATAGGGGTGTGTGAGTGAGGTGATTGGGGTTATGGTCCCCATAGGGGTGTGCGGGGCAGGGGTCCCCATCAGGAGGTGTGGGGTGTGGAGCTATGGGCCCCACAGGGATGTGTAGGGAAGGGACCTGTGAGTGAGGCGATTGGGGTTATGGTCCCCATAGGGGTGTGCAGGGCCGTGGTCCCTAGAGGGGTGTGCAGCCCCTTTACCTGTCTGTGGGCTGTGGTCCTTACTGGGATGGGCAGGGGATGTAGTCCCACTGGGTGGGCTGTCTGCATGGGACAACAGTGCCTACAGGGGCTACAATGGCTCTAGTGTCACAGCCTGTATGGTCCCTAATAGTGCGTGCACTGGCTGTTGTTTCTACAAGTGAGCATGAGTTTATGGATCAATGTGTGCAGGGAATATGGTCCCTGTGGATGTCTGAGGGCTATATAGAACCTATAGGTGTGTACGAGTGTTAGGGACCCTCTGGACATACCAGTGATACGTTCCTTACAGAGACATGGCCCTTATAGATGTGTGTGAGCAGCCCCTGTCAATGTGTTTGGGTCAGGGACCCTGGAGACACCTGCAGGCTCCGGGGGTTAATGGAGTCTGTGTGTCCAAGCAGATCTCAGGCAGCTCAGGGCCAGAGTTCCCTCTCCCCCTCCGGGAGGTTCTTGCCCCAGGATAGTGCCCACACCACAACCTGCTGCTGGGGAGATGTTGTCCTCAGGACCATCAGGTCCACCATGGCTGTGCTGTCCCCACTGCCCTTCCTCTGCACGGGGACATGGCCCCCTGGCTTCATGGGGACTGCTACACCAGCCCGGGGCTGTTGGCCCTGCCCGGGAAGGTGCACTGAGTCCAGCCAGGGCTCATCCATCTTGCTCAGGGTCGAGAAGGCATCCCCCACCCCAAGCTGTTGGATATGCACCCCAAACTAGCCTTCTCTGAATGAGCCTTCTCAATTCTGGGGCAATTCTGGGGTGCTGTAGGGATGGGCTAGCAATACCCTGGGCTGGCCATAGCCAGTGACCCAGGCACAGCCCCCACAGCTTTGTGTAAGGTAGTTCTGAGCAGGATTCCTGCGGGCGCAGAAGGAAGTTTCACTGCTCTGAGCCGCTGGGCCCCCGTGCCAGGATTTCCTCAAAGTCCTGGTGCTTCCCCGTGTCCCATTGCAAACTAAACTAAAGCCTTTACAAACATTTCCCGAAGACATACAAGGCATTGGCAGCTGTAAGGACACACAGAGGACGGAGGAATCACAGCAAAGAGGAGCACTCGCAGTCGGGAACTGAAGTGATGCCCTGTGGCTGTAGGCAAGCCCTTGTCAGGAGAGTGTAGGGGGGGAGAGAGTGGAGAAAAAGAGGAAAACACCTCTGAAAATCCCCTGTCCTGCACCTCTCACCCTCTGAATCATTTCCTTGACTACCTAGGTCTGAAAATCCACAGCTCTTGGCTGGGGGCATTTTATAGCTGTATTAGGAGACTCCATGGACTGTCCTGATGCTCAGGGGCACTTGGGGACATCAATCGCTTCTTTCCTCAAGAAGACCCACCCTGCAGTGGCCCTAGGAGTACTGTGTTTAACCGATGTGCCCAGGTCTCACTGGTAAATCAACACCACGGGGTCCCCAGGCCTCAGCAGCAACTGACCCCAAACTCAAAAGGAAGGAAGGAGGCAAGCCTAAGGACAATGTGGCATGGGACCACCTAATGTGGCATGTGACCACTCATATTTGAGCTGGTTTAATACACGTACATCTGTCCTCAATTTGGGGATCATGCACCCATCATAGGTATCTTCCAAAACCGTATTTCAAAGGTTGTAAAGTAGATTTGGCTGATGTTGGGAGTCCATCTCCAAACATCCTGGGCCTTCTAGCTCCCCAGCATGGCTTCATGAAAATCACCATGGCAAGCATCTTCAGTCCTAACCTGCCTTGAAGCATTGCCCTTGCTTCTCCAAGGTAGGTGCTTTGCAAAGTGTAGGAGGTGTCAGGATGTAATGATCTGCATCTTCCCCTCACCTGGTTGTCCCCACACACTTGTCCAGGAACAGAGGTCTCTGCAGAGGCCCTGCTCTGGGCAGGTGGGCTGTCACTCTAGAGAAAACCCAGCATCCTCTCCCCTGTGGGCAAGGCTCCCTGCTGAAGGCAGTGCTCAGGAACAAGATCCATAGTTCTGAAGACATGAACTATTGACCCTTAGGCCAAATGTTACAAGGGCACAGAGAGTGTCAAGCAAAACAGCATCTCCCAGGAGGGAGGGCAGCACTGAGTGATAGGGATTCTGCCTCACAGATCTTTTGGGGTCTGAGACTGGTCTTTTCTCGGTGTGTCCAGCACCAGCTGAGACTCGGACTCCACTCCCTCCCGTGACTCCGCCACGGCTGTATCAGAGCAAGGTAATGATGAAGCATCAGGATGCCTCTGCCTCCTCCCACTCAATTTATCACCACCAATAAGCACGTGAAAGAAGGACAGTCTCCTTGGGTCTCCTGTATAATCCCTTTGCCTTGCCCGCAGCCAAAATTGGAGGATGGAAAAATCTAAAGCAAATGTGTCACAGAGGAGCAGATTTCTGGGAATTTCTGGGGGCTTTTTCCACTGGCTGCAGAAGGGAAGGACAACAGCCGAGATGCTTGAGGGAGAAACATACTCTGCTCCACCAAACCACACTCCAGGAAGATCACTCTGGTGACGGCCCCACTCCCAAACTTCATGTCCACCTGGGAGTCACCAGAAGATCTCCAGCACTTTCTCTTTTATCTCAAGTCCCCTCTTCCCCGGGTTGCTTTTATCAGCGTGACTGTTTCAGAGCTGTATTCTTGTTTAGCTGCTTCTGCTGGGTGCTTTCATCTCTCTCCTGGAGATGAGGTGGCTGCTGGCAGCGACGGGGACTGCAAGTTCAGTAACTTCTGTTTCATCTCATTCACACACAGAACCACTCACCTTTAGCCCGTTTTCCCTGTCACCGCTTGTTGGACTCTGGTGACTTTGTGAGGAGTTTGCAACGAGTCTGATGTGCTCAAAAAACTGATTCTTCCTTGTCAAGGGATTAAATTGTGACCGTGAAGCTTTATTAAAATGAGCCCAGCACTTCAGACCTAATTTTTCTTCTAAAATTAATGTAGCTACAAAAAGCTAATAATAGGAGTTTTGGGGATTATTTCTATGAAGCTGAATTCCTTCTTGCTTGACTAGATATGGGCTTGCTTTATGAATGTAGCAAAAGTAAAGGGTGGATCCCAAGCTCATTATCAGACTTCTTGCTCCCGGAAACAAGGCAGATGGTGAATGGGAACCAGACAGGGAAATGTGGGGGGGACAAGTGCTGTGGCAACCAAAACTGAGATGGCAGGGGACTCGTGCCCAGTGACAGGAGCAGTGCCAGATGTGATCAGCTCCTTATGCACTTTCCCGAGCAGCTGCTTCAAAATAAAGGACAAGAAACTAGCTCGGAAAAGAGACATTTCATCAGCTTTTAGTGTTCGATTTATTCTCTGGTGCCTGAGAGAATTCTGTGTTTTATATGGTTCTGTGTAGTTTGAGGAACTGTGATTATCTTTACCCACAGGAGCATCTTGTTTCTTTCTCATTCTTCCTGTCCCTCCAGCCACGGTGGCAGTGAATGTCACGGGCTCACGATGTCCTCCAGCAGTGACGTAGGTGTCTGTCTTTGGGGCATTCTCAGCACTTAAGGCTCCATTTTCTGTCTTGGTGAGGGGGGGGAGGTTGCCAGGGCCGTTGACAGATGTGGACAGTGTTTTCCAGACAACTTCCCCCTCTGTGCAATGTGGGGGATGGAGATGCTGCTGCTGCCTGCAGCAAGGTCAGCAGTAGGAGGTGCCGATGCACTGGACAGGCAACCACTCCTGGGAAGGGTTCAGGGGTCCTCTGAGGTCTCCCCAAGGAGACCTTTGGCCAGGCAGTTCATCAATACACTTGCTTGAAATGTCCACATGGGCCATCTATAAACACAAGACAAAGAAACTTCTCCAGAAAATGATTGATTCCTCGTTATTTATCCCAGCCTGCTTACAGAGAAGGCTTCAGAAGGTGCTTCTGCTACTGCAAACCCCAAGGTCCTGTGGTCAGGTGGATGGAGGCAGGCTCAGTGTCTTCTCCTGGGAGAAGAAGCTCTGACACAAAGCTGACAGGCCAGACCTACAAAGTTCCTCAAGTGATAGTCTGTGGCATGGAGGGGTCAGTGCTGATGCCTGCACAGCTCACACATTCATTTTCCGCTGCTTCTACTTTTTCTTCTGCTTTGACCTCCTCTAAATCACACTTACACAGCAAGTACTGGTGTGGGGGTACCAGAGGGACTTTCCTCCTTTCTTCATGAATGGAAGAAGATCCCTTCACACACGGGCAGACTTCTCCTCCTCATCCCAGCACCAAGGCAGGCACTGCTACAAGAGGGTCCAGCAGATCCGACTTTCCCATGGGATCTGGCAATCCCAGCAGCTGCTCTTCCACTCAGATTGCCCCATAGCTCAAGGCACTTCATCATGAACCAGTCTGAGCCAGAGGAAACTGTCCAAGTCAGCAGAGAAGCAGATGGAAGGAACCAGATTGCATGCATCCAACACCTTGCACAGTCATTCCCTAGCCACGGGCTTGATGCAGATGATAACACAAAATGAGAGATATTAAGGTTGGTGTTGATGATCACAGGCCTGTCTCTAAGCCCGGCAGTATGAGGAGGCACTCGGATGCCTTCCTGTATTGGCTCTGTAACCCAGCAAGCCGTGTGCCCATACCCACCTTACCCAGGCTACCAAGGACTCATGAAAATGAGGGGATGTGAATGTGCTTTTCTTTTCTTCAAACATTACATCCAAGGGGTTCTTCAGCTGTGACAGTTTTGTCCGAATGTATTAAATTTAACAGGAGAAACCAGGCACTGAAATGCCACAAAGCCTGGGACAGCTGGGAAGGTGGTGTGGTCCCAGACCTCATCTACTCATGGACCACCCGGGACCGAAACAGTTCATCACTCCCTGTCCCACACATCTGTCTCATCCTTGCAGGAAGGCTTCAGCCCCTTATCTTACAACTGGGAGCCACCCAGACGTCTCAGGAAAGCTGTGGTTACCATACTCCCACCTACCCTCACCTAAACAAACCCCCCTTCTTTTATTGCAAACCTGAAGACTTGCGGTCCAGAAAATTCAGCCCATATTCCTGCAATTATAGAATAGCAAGTCATCGACTTGATTAGCTCCGAATGCTCATCCTCAGGGCCTCAGCAGCAGCACCAATATCCTTGCTTTTCAGATATCTGTGTTGAAAGAGCACAGAGGATGGAGGCCAGAGCGTGAGCGTCGTACAGTGCGGTTGGGACACACAAACTGAACCCAACAAATCACTCGCAGCTGCCTTTGTGGCTGAGCCCAAATGCCCAAGAGCATTGCTTTATTGGTCTCCTTTTCTTCTGTCACTTGCAGAAAAGTTCTGAAAGCTTTGTATTCTTACCAGTCATTTGCACAGCTGTGGGTGCCCACCCTATTTTGGGAGGAGAGGAGGGAGCTTTTAAGGTCAGCTTTCCACAGCTTCTCTGGATTCGGGCACTTCAGCAGAGACCTTGGAGATACATGGACTCACAACCAGATCCTGGACATTAACCACTACATCTCCAACATTACCTGGACACCCAACAGATAAAACCAGGGTTTCTTTCGGGGAAGGATTTCCTCTTGCTTTTTTAAACCATTCAACAGGCTGTTAGGGATGAAGGGGTGGTTCAGCTGGGCTGGAGCAAGGCAGAGGTGATGCTGAGCAGAAGGAAGCAGTTGAATGTCTCACAGAGAAGGCTCACCCTGCTGGGAGGAAAGGTCCCATGCACAACCAGCGTGCAGCTTTGGTAAGTCAGGATTGCCACTCCATTCTCTGCTCCCTTTAGTTTTTTCTGTTGCAGAAGTCAGGATTCAGACCTTGTATCACTTCTGATCAGTAACGAGTCTCTCTTCCCTCTTGGCAGATTCCGAGAGTAGTCAGGTCCCCAGAGTGACCTCCTACCAGCCGTTAAAGATTGTGTCCTCCCTGCCTCTGCTCCAGGGTTCCCATTAACATCAACACAGAGGACAAAAGAGAATGTATGAAATAAAACATTTAACTGCACGAGCATTTCCTGAAGAGGGGGCAAACACTCTGCTTACGGTGCTCCTGAAGGATGCACAGAACCTAGAGTGATGGGCCCAGGGTGACATCCTACGGGGAAGGGATCGGATAGGATAGGATCAGGCAGAAAACAGAGCTGCTCGGCAGAAGTAGGCCAGGCTGTAGGTATTGTGGAACTAGGGGGATGCTAAAATGGAGTCTGCAGCTTGTCAAAACAATTGGATTCCTGTGTGTTATGCCCAGCCTATCAGGCTTGCTTTGTAGTCAGTTCACAGAGACAGAGGCTGCGCTGCTGGGATTCGCAACAGCTTTTCAGGAGAAACTAAAGTCCTGGGAAAAACAAAGTCGGAGGCAGTGACAGTGGGTGTCACATGGATGGACACGGACAGGTCTGTTCCCATCCTGCTGAGCCCTGCGGCTGAGTCAGAGCCCACTCGAGGAGAAGGGGCAGGAATGTTCCCTCAGGCTCCGTCCATCGCGTGGCTCTGGCAGTGGGACTCGTGGTGAGGGTTTGTGCTGCCACCCCTTTTCACTGTGCTGTGGCTTGAGGCAGCTCCTGCTGGAGGAGGTGGAGAGCTGGAGGTTTGGTGTAAAGGAGAAGCAGCTGTACCCAAGCCTCTGGAGCCTCCCTGGAGCCTGCTCCCAGAGGCGACACGTACTGGGAAGGGTGAAGGACCTTTGGTCTGTCTGCTCTGAAGGTCTGCATCCACCATCCTCTCTCTGCTGCTTAAATCTTTGTGCTGCTGCCCCTTCTCTTGTTTAACCAGCCAAAAGCCCATGGTAGGAGTGCTACCAACAGCTCTCAGAGCAGTCCAGGAGAGGGCAGGCATCGTCCCCAGCTGCGCCGCGGAAGAGATGGGCAGAGACACACAGGTATTGGGAGCTGTGGTCTTGTGGTCATCAAAATGCTTCAGAAATCTGGTGGCTTTCGCTAAAAATGGTGTGTGGGAAAGAAAGGATGTGTGCCTGTGGAAAGGAGTGCAACACCAGTAAGTTGTGGTGGTGTTTGCTGGAATGCTTGGGTGTTTTTTGCCAGGCTGTGTTTCTGGACAGTGATTGTGCAGCTGTGACAAGTCACCCCCATGCTGAACAGGGTTAGCCAGCACCATTCAGAGCTGTACCTTTATAGGCAGCTCAGCTCTGGGCTACAGTTTAGTCCTCTGAACCCACCTGGCCGGGTGTTAGAAGAGAAAGTTGAGAGAGAGAAACCTTATGGCAAAAAGATAAACCCTGTAGTAACAGGAAACCAAAAGGGAATGATGAAGGATTCATGCAGAGTGTGGCCAACAGCATGGAGGAGTTCAGCATGGTAAGAAGAGCTAATCTGGGGTCCCTTGGAAATAAGAGGAGTCCTGACTTTGATATCAGGTTACTGACTGGTGAAACTGGTCAAACTGGCACTGATGACAGGGGAACAGTCGGGGTGATTGTGGGTTAACAACCCAAGTGACTGGTCTTGCCCTGCCCCTGCTGCTCTCCCAGGACACATAGGCCACCTGAGCATTTGTCCTACACTGAGGACACTCTCTCCTGCCTAACTGGCTCCCCAGCTGCAGCACATCTGGGATAACCTGCCCTGGTTTTATTCTTGCTGGGCTTACAAAAGCCATGCAAGCCCAAGGGCCTTTCAGCAGAGGGATGCCACCAGAATGACAAACTGTGTTTGCACCTGATTTGCCAAAGTCCATCGCCCTGGATCCCTGATGAATCAATGGGCACATTCCACCTCTGCAGCACAGTGAGCAGAGAGGTCTGAGGACCATAGCATGGACAGGAGAGCTGGGAGACAAAGGGACATCCACATTTTCAGGGGCAGAGGCCAAGAAACCCAAGCTCTGGAAAGCTTTTTTTTTTTTTTTCAGGTCTGTATGTAGATGTCATCATCCCGATACCCTGGGCAGTAATCACTCCAGAAGCTCTCTTTTTCAGGGTGCAAAGCCCTTCTATGGGGTCTGTACTGTGAGACCCAGGCGGTGTGACACAGGCTGCTCTCTCTGTATATGTCTGCCTATGTGTGGGAAATGGTTAGCAAACTTGCTTGGACTTTTCAACTTCCTCTCTCCATTTTTATTAAATCTCCCTTTGCAATAATCCTCAATATGTTTCGCTTACATTCAACAAGCAAGAGGGGAGCACTGCCTCTGTTATTTTAACTCCCACAAATTCCCATCGCTGCTGGGGAGAGATTGTGCTTCCTAGCAGATAAAGCAGCTTCTTTATATTTCAAAAGGTTAGAGATTAGATCTCGTTACTGTTATACTTTTATTAAAATTCCTATTTATATTTTTTTTCCATAGATACGATTACAGAAAAAGGCAGAAGGAAAATGTTCAATTCAGGACAGTTTTTGAGCACTGAAATTCCCCCCGGCCTGTAGCTCATGGGCAGATGAAAAGTGGGAGCCCCGTGTCCCTCACCCACGATGGCCAGGGAGGAGCTGGAGCAGCCACTGCCCCTCTTCCTCCAAAAACCAGGCTGCTGAATGCCGAGACGTAGCACAGAGCTTGACCAAACTCCTCTGGCTTGTAGCAAAAGGGGAGTCACCTCTTTGGGAGGTGTCTTTGGAGCATCTTTCTCCCAAGAAAGAGCTTTGGTTATCCCAGATGTGAAGCCCGGATGAACGTGCAGCCCAGCCCTGCCGTGGGTTTGATAGGGATGTCAAGGCAGACAGTGGGCTCCTTTATTTACACCAGGTGGGTCTTTATGCTGCAAAGTCAGACCTTGCACTGAGGGTGAGGGACTGAGCTGCCACTCGCCTGGTGTCGGGTCAGTGACTCCCTACAGGTGACAACAAAGGGAAGAAAATTAAACCGACACCCACATCCATAGAGACAAGCCCAGAGTCACACCAGATGGGAGGAAGAACCGGGTTCCTTTGAGAGAGCATGTGGCTCCTGTGCTCTCCCATGTGGAGCAGGAGAAATGTGGGGCACACTCACCTTCATCCGACTCTCGGCAAGGGGAAAAAGAGGAGACAGGATCTCTCAAAAGCCAGTGACCATTGGACTGACACAAATCATGCACACTGCAAACTTGCAGTCCTGTGCCCTTCCTGCTCCTGGCTCACATGCACCATAAATCAGTGGGCAAAGGAGATGCTTAAATAAACAACAGAGAAGAACAAAGCTACTCCCTTGATCAACCAGCCCCTTCTTGGTGCAGGAGCAAGAAGGATGCTCCTGGGGAAGTGAAGGGCAGAGTGTGAAGCCTTTGCAAATAAATGCAGGGCATTGCCAGTGGGGATCAAGAAAATCTTGAATTTACTGCAGCAGACAAGAGCCAGCAACGCACTTAGTACAAACCAGCACGGATGGAGTACAGCAGCACAAAAGATTGCTCAAAGAAAGGATATTTTTGGGCTGTTGAGGATATGGAGCTCTCCTCAGCAGCTTCCAGCCCAAGGAGGTCTCTGCCATCAGGGTGCATGAGCAGGCAGAGGCTGGCAGGCAGAGATGAAGGAGAGCAGGGACAGGGGCAGGGTGAGAGCCAAGAAAGTGGGGGACACTCAGCTGACCAGTGTTTGGGGGTGCATCGGTGGCAGGAGGCAATGGGACAAGGCAAAAGAGGTGTGGAGTGGGAGGAGATGTGTTCTTTCTTCCATAGAGAGAACCAAGAGGTGTTCTTTCTTCCATATCTTTGCTTTGCCATCCGTGCTCGGTCCCCATGTTGTGGATAATCACAAGCCACCCAGAACGTGACCCCACAGGAGGATCCAGTGGTTCTAGATGTAGTGCTGGTCCCTGGAGCTGGAAGGGGGGTTAATTACTGACTGTCATTGTGGGGGGAGACTGAGAACAAGAAGCAGCTTCAAGTCCCTGCACTGGGGGCTGCATCCCTGACAGCTCTGTGGGGCCTTTGTGAGTCCCTGCTCACCAAAAGCATCCTCACCAGGCAGAGGGAACACAGGTCTAGCTCCAGAGCTGATCGGTGGAGGGGAATTCACTCACTCTGCGGGAGGAGGAAGCCTTTAAAAATGCAAAAAGCCTCAGTGAGGCAGCAGATGCCACAGATGCTGTGCTCCTCCAGCACTGGCCCAGAGCGGCTCTTTGCAGAGCCCGGCCGCCTGCACAGTCCCTGCTCCTTCTCCCAGTGGCTTCAGCCCAGGAGAGACTTCACAGACCTTCACAGTGATTGTTTCAGCTCCTGCCGTGGGAGCAGGGAGATGCTGCTGTCAGCTTTCAGGTTCATATGGGAGAGTGGGTGTGGGGTGACTGGAAGCCACCTGGTAGCCAGTATCTTGCCTGGCTCTTCATGGCTGTTTACCTTAAGAGGGTGTCAACAGCCCCAGTGTGAGGCTGGAGTCTCTGAGGCTCCAGGAAAAGCATTTGGGAGAAATGGTCCTGCACCACCAGCCTCCTGTCAGATGTTCTGCAGGTGGCTCTGCTTCTCCCTGTTGCCTGTTTAGGCAGTGGGACTGGGGGCAATTGCTTTTGGGTGAACTGTTTTCCCATTCTCTGGGTCCTCAAAAGAAACATGCTGGATATTTGCGTTTCACTGAAGTGTTTTGAAGTGCAAGAAAATGCATGAGGCAAGTCTGGGGCTTCAGTGGTACAGGTGTCAGAAACCAACATAATTTTTATTAGAAAAATTTTCAAGCCCTTCTTGGGGCTTGAAATAGGTTCTAGTCTTCATGAGCAACATCATTACATGCCATTAAGAGTGTGCATCCCTTAAATGTTAGCCTCCATGGCCTCCTGTGGCAGGCAGCTGGGATTATTCAGGCCTGTGCCAGGGATGCTGAGGTAAGTCATTGTCACCAAGGGCTTCTGTGGAGACCATCTGATGGGCTGTAAGAGGATGGCAAACTGCCATGACTCCTTAAGCACATCGGAGTGCTGCTTGGTGCCTTCCCAGATGGTCCCTGATGCACACAGGAATAAGGAACATAGAGCTGTGGTGCAGGTGGGGAGGAGGCAGCTGCAGAGATTGTCGTGTCTCACCACAGTTTGGGATAGATGATCTCCGAAGGTCCCTTCCCAAGCCCTACAATTCTGGGATTCTGTGATCTCCCAGCATGGCCATCTCCACCAGACCTGTCTGACTGGAGCCAGCTCAGGCACCTACAGGTTTGTGTTCAAAGCAAGCATCTCCTTGAGCCACTGCAGAAAAAGATGCCTCCAGAAATTACTGGCATGGCTGTCCCTGGGACAGAAGCACACCCATATCTGCTCCCCACCCTGTCCCTGCTCTCTCTGTGTTGCTGGTGCCAGGAGTGGGAACATTCACTGTGTGACAGGCACAGTGTTCAGCAGGCACCTGAACAGAGACCCTAAATCCTGCTTTATACAGGCTGCTTTGTTGCTGGGAGATGGTGGCAGAATGTGCCAGAAACTCAACTCCTCTCCTCTCCTCTTCATGCTGTAAGGGCTGGAGCCCCTCTGCTGTGGGACAAGCAGAGAGAGTTGGGGAAGTTCAGCCTGGAAGTTCAGCTCCGGGGAGACCTTAGAGCCCCTTCCAGTCCCTCAAGGGGCTCCAGGAGAGATGGGGAGGGACTCTGGGTCAGGGAGGGGAGCCATAGGAGGAGGGGATTTTAAACTGAAAGAGGGGAGACTGAGATGAGATATTGGGAAGAACTTGTTTGGTGTGAGGGTGGTGAGAGCCTGGTTTCCTAGAGAAGCTGTGGCTGCCCCATCCCTGGAGGGGTTCAAGGCCAGGTTGGAGGGGGCTTGGAGCAACCTGGTCTGGAGGTGTCCCTGCCCAGGTCAGGGGGTGGGACTGGATGGTCTTTAAGGTCCCTTCCAACCTAAACCACTCTATAATTCCTCTTCTCTCCCTTTTTTTTTTTTCTGTCCAGCACCATCTTCTTCTTTCCTGCTACTGCCAGTGAGTGTCACAGAGCAAAAAACCAAAAATCCATACTAAGGACTTTTGGCCACTTTCTTCCTGACTCACAGAGAAGGTTCCCTGTGTGTTTGGGATGATGGTTCCAGGGAGGTGGGGCTGGATTTTATCTTGGTGAACGTGAGGGTGAGTTACACCTCCACAGCCTTCATCCTGTAATTATCCTTTGCACCTCCGTAGCAGCTTTCTGTTGGAGGACCATGGGGTGTAGCATCAGAGCCCTGGGATCAGTGGAGATCATTTTGTGTCTCACCAGACGTGCCTGGCTCTTGGAAGGAGAGCAGTACATGATAAAGGGCATGCTGCTTGGGACACTTCCACTTCACCGAGGACAGGAAGCAAAAAAGAACAACAAGTTTAATTGACAGCAGGGGAGAAATTTAGGTCATCAGAATTGTAATTACCTGTGCTGCAGTCTGGACAAGGCTCCAGGTATAATGCCCCTGCTTGTATGTATCTGATAAAATTCTAGTATGAAATCACAAAAGAAAACCCTGTTCTCCTTTGTAGGGTTTCAGAGACCTTTTCTACAACTTGGTTTCTTAGAAAAGGGGTCAAAATGTCTTTCCAGTTCTCCTGTTTTTTAATAACAACAAAGAAGCCCTTTTCTGTCTGTGAGGTAAAGATCTAAGTTCTTAGCAGCTTCAGAAACTTTCCAAGGCATTTTGATGTTTCCTAAACAAAGTGGGAGGAGGTGGGAGCTGGGGACTTCTGGGAGCTTTGCCGCATCCTACATGGTATTGCACTCCAAAGAGACACTAATGGGAAAAATTGAGACTGTGGAAGCTGGTGTGAATCCCAAGAACCGGGAGGAAGTTAGAGGAGCTTTGCTGAGTCTGTACAGCTGCAAGGCAGGATTGATGGTAGCCAAAAAATCACGGAAAAGAGTAGTTTAAAGGACAGTGAATACTTGCAGAAAAGGGGAGAACACTTTTGGCTACCTATGGTGTAACAGTCCTGTGGCAGGAGTGTGACCATGGATAGGGAGAAGATGGAGGATCCATCGACACGTGCCTGGGAAGGTAACCAGTGGGCACTGGGAGGGGATGGGGGGAGTGGGCAGCAGCAAGCAGGGCTGAACCAGGATAGAAGGTCCTGGTCCTGACTGGGAGGTGCTGTGGTCACTGGTGAGCCCCACTAGCAGACATTGGTGGAGCTTCTTGAGGGGCTTGGAGGAAAAGTCTCCCACCACTGAACAATCCTCTGAAGTGTGGAGTCCTTCATCAGCCTCTGGTTCAAGGACCTGGACATCCTGTTAGTATTTGCCATTTCTAATTGGAAAGATTCTGGATTTCATGGCTTGCAGTTTGGAATGCACTGGTGTGGATGCATTGGACCTGCTGAGGCTCCATCTGATGTTCTGGAATGGACCCGAAATACCAGCCATCATCCTCCAATGGCAGCACACAGGCATTCTTCCTCCTCCTCCCCCTCCCTCGCTGGTGGTTCAGCCAGCCAGGACCAATCTCAAATCTATCAGGAGAAAAGCGGGTGCTTTGCACGTAAATTTTCAGCGGAGCCCTGAGGTTTCCTCTGTAATGCAAAGCCAGCAGTGGGAAAAAAAAAAAACCAAACTTTTTTTTTTTTTTTTTCACGTTGTGGGCTCCAAATGGGAGCATATATTGAACATTGCGTTGGTGGGGAACTTGTTGCCACAAGAAATACAGATGGGTTTAAAAGGCTGTCAGACAAATCCATGGCAGAATAATACCCCCAGGGCTATTAGACACACGAATGCAGCTCCTGTCTGAGGAGATCTCTGAAGCTCAGCCTGCCTGAAGCCCAGAGGCATTCCAGGAACTGTGTGCTGCTGCTTTCCTTCTCCTCTTTCCCTAAAAATTGCAGTTGGCTGGTGTCTAGACATGTCCCAGGCTTGTTTGGTGGGACCATGTGCCAGTCCTCCTTACTGCCAGAGGGTTTACTTACTTGAGAGGCAGGGTCAGCACCTCAGGAGGGATCGAGGGCTTTCTGTAGAGTCTGTGGGTCTTTTCTGTAGGTCTGTCTTTCCTCCTGCGACATGAAGGGACATTCGGGCACTGGTTTGGAAAAGGGCAGGAACTGCCTGAGAATCACGATGGGACTCCTTCCCCAGAAGGGTCACTCAGGTGCCCCTCATCCCTTTCTATCTGACTTTGGTTCCAGCACAATGTCTCTGGGCTGAGTCCTGAAGCAGAGCCTCACGATTCTCTGCTCTCTCTTGTCCCCCCACCCCTCTCTCTCAGCTTCTGTCAATTGAAAGCCAGGCTTGCAGGTAGCAAATGATTTCTAGGTGCTCACAACCCTAACACCACTTTAATTAAGTTCTTTGGATGAGAATTTCAGGGGATGGGGACAACAGGCCATTAGACACAATGTTCTGAGATAAATCTTGGAGAGTGCTTCTTGGCTTCCAGGGCTCTTCCTTCCCAGGCTGACAAACCCCGTGTCACAGGACAGATTGGAAGTCTTGCTCATCTGAAGGCTTGACCATCCGTTTCCAGTCTATCAGTCGTGGTAATAAAAGCTATGACCTCTGCTGACAAATCCTTTTTCTGTAAAAACAGCAAAAATTTCCTCAGACTAAAGGGGTGGTGAGACGTGTTGATAGACACTGCCCACTCCTCGTGTTTTTAACAAGCAGAGCAAGACTGTTAGTAAATGTTATAAAACAGAAAAGCTACTGGAGTAAATCTTAACTGTGATGGAGTGATCAACTGTGGGATGAGTTCCAGGGACAAAATGCTGTCAGCACAGGCAATGTGTTTCTTTTCTTGTCAGAAGAGCAAGCACAAATCTCCCTCCCCGCCCCCGAAAGTAACCAGCCAGATTTTTCATGATGTGCAACCGATAGGTCTTTTCTCATTTTACCAACTCCAGGATAATGATGGTCTCTTTATCCTCATTTTTCTCTAGTAAAAACAAACAGAAAAAAAAATATACATGTTTAAAGTGTTGCTTTAAAGTCTCAGGATATTTTTTCTCCTCCACCCTTTATTCCCAAGCCACAGCCTCTCACCAGATCATTCTCTACCTACTTGCCTTTATGTCCCTATTTATGTTTTAAGGAGATGCATTAATTTTTCAGGGATTCTTCATGGACAGGAGATGTAGTAATTTGATTTATGAAATTCTCTGGCTCGAGGTTGCCTGCCAGCAGCTTGTCCCCAGCTCTGCGTGTCGCAGCTGCGTCCATCCAGGGCTGGAGGAGAGGGCTGAGGGACACATGGAGACGGGCAGTTGTCCCACGTAGAGAGTTTCTCCTTTGTCTTTAGTGCAAAAATCCTTATTTAGGCTCCACTACTGGATCAGAGGCAGGTTGGGTGGAGGAGAAGAGCACAAAACGTGCAAGAAGAGCCTCCCTATCCCCAACACTGAGAGACAGACCCATCTTTCCCCTCTGGGAGATGCCTCTTGCTTTCCTTACAGCACAGTTGGAGCAACCAAGATCTTCCTGGGGAAGCCTCTTAGGAGGTTTCACAGAAATGGTGTCCAATTGTTAGTTCTGGTGATAATCAAGGCCAAGGTCATAATGAATGCACCTCTGCTGGAGTTGCATCAGCTTATGAAGAAGCAGTGGTGCCATTGAGAACCCTTGCTCCCCTGTCCAGAGTCTCTGGGCTTTCAGCAAATGGCTCCTGGAAGTCACAAGCCAAGGGCTCAGGCTCCTGCCATCAGCCAGTTCCTGTTCCCTCCTCGCAGGAGAAGGGAGCATCACTGGGACAGAATGAAAAAAAACAAGTGGTCTCATGTAATGCAGGAGCATTCTGGGACACTGGGGGGCCATGTGGGCTGGGCAGTTGGAAGCACCCAGCTCCTGGAGCAGGATCTGGAGACATGCAGTTTGGTGTCTCCAGCTCTGCTTCAGCCCAGCACAAAGCAAGCACCGAGTCAACCTGGTGTTTCTGTTGTCCCCAAGCAGGGCTGTTTCCCACTGTGCAGACCCCAACATACACACAGAGCAGAGGTATTATCTACTTATTTCATTTCTGCGGAGATGGGTGCTGCCCAAAGCCAGCCCCCCAGCCTAAAAACCCTTAGGAATATTTATACGGTTCGAACCACAAACTAATAATTATAATTATTAGTTAGTGCCTTATCTTAACAATTTCTATTGGTTATTGCAGTCTCACACTTTCATTTAAAGTTACAAGGTCCTTTAATTAATGTGCACAATTGACACTGGGGGGGTGGAGAGGGCTAAGTCCAATCTAGCCTCCAATTGAGTTGGTGGTCGCGATCTCCCACCACCACCTTTACCTTTCCTGCAGTTACTGCAAAATTTTGTTGACTTCATGTCTATGGTTTTCAGCCATTTTCAGCCCCTCCTGTTGTGGGATGTTCCTTATTATCAGCCTTCTCTTCTTCTTCAGAAGTATATTCATCAGCAAGGCATTGGTTTCACAGGGCCTTGTGACCTTTTTACAGCTCTTTATGCCTAGTGAGACATTCTACCTTCTAAAATACATCTTACCTTTTTAAAAGTACATTCTACCTTCTTAAAGTACATCACATCAGCCGCCAGCTCAGAGGGGGATCTGCCTCTCAGCACAAGCCCCTGCTCAGCTCCTGCCAAGCAAGGCTGAGGAAAGTTCAAGTAGAATGGGGTGACTTCTGTCGCCCTGCTCTGGTCCTTTGAGATGCAGAGCCAAGGCTTAGGTGGTATAGTTCAGGAGTATCTGACCCATGGTGTTTATTCCTCATGCTTAGTTTCTATCTCCTGCGGGGGGCTCAGCTCCCAGCTGTGGCTGCTCTGATCTTCTCCAGGTAGTCATGTCACTGAAACTGGGAATAAGCTACTTAACACCAATGTAATCTTAAGGAGCAGGCACTCTTTTTATTCAGTGCTGGGGATGTGGGGGGTCTCTCCACTCAACATGTCCACCAAATGTGAGATTCACAGAGACGTATGTCCATACAGAATGTGCGTGGTCATTAACGTTTCCCAGAGGTCATTATCATATTCACATCACCCTGTCACATGTGCATTAAGTCTGCTAGGGGCTTCATGGAAGGTATTGGGTGGTCCCTAGTGGTGGCCGCTCAGGAAGGAGCTCTCAGTGCACTCTTGGTCATTCTCTTCAAATGAGGCCTTGACATGGAGTGTCCTTCTGTGTGACCACCATGGCTGGTTTGCACTGATAACAATCTTTCTGATGGTGTTCTTCACAGTTTTTGCAAAAGGTGCCCTTAATCCTTTTAGTCACACATTTACATACCTGCTAGACTCTCAGTTCCTGATCGTAACAATCACACACTCTTGGGGACCCTGAATGTCCAAGTTGGTGCCACCGGTCAGGGGTTCCTGCACCTGTGGGGCAGAGGACTTTGTAGGATGGTGGCAGGGAACATCCCCTGTCCCTCCTGCCCAGGCAACAGCATGGCTTTGGCACAGCAGGGGCACAGCTGGAGGTGGTCACTGCCTGCCCAGCCCTGCCTGCCCACATGTGGTGGCCTCTCAGGGCCGTCGCCAGCAGCTCCCCACACTCTCCCTGGCCACATCATCAGTCCAAACCCTCCACAGTTTGAAGGCCTTATACTTTAATTAGTCCTTCCCATTATTATTTACTTATCAGCTCTTTATTAGAGAACAGGGATTTGTCCCCTTGGCACTCTCTTTGTTCTGCTACAAGATTATATCAACATGTTTGTTCCCCTGTTTACATTCGTGTTGTAATCCCAACTGCTTCACTTAAGTGTTTAATGAAGGTATTTACTCTAAATTGTTTGCTGGGATTTTCTTCTACAGTTGAGGGATAAGAGGAGGCTGGAGCACACTTTTGGTTTAGTGGGGTATGGGTTTTTTTCCTGTCGTTTTGGCGCTTTTTTTTTTTTAATGGTTGGGCTAGATGATCTTAAAGATCCCTTCCAACCTAGACAATTCCGTGAATCTGATTCTGTGATATATTACAATTAATGATAATGAGGAGACAACCAGAAGTAATCGATCACTAAGAATGGGACAACAAGAAGTAGTTAAATCACTTCAAAGTCCTCTTATGCATTAAAATCTCTGCTTTTATGTCAGAGAGGGAAGAGTTGTGGTTACTTCAAGGAACATCCTTATCCCTCTCAAGAAGTTGGCAAACTTAGAGTGAACTTTTACTGTCCCACGATTACTCAATACCTTAAAAGGATAATGTGAGAAAGGGTATCCCTACCCCAATGACCACCAAGAAGCTCATGCCTGCACAGAAGTGTTTTGCTGAGGCAGCAAAATTTAATACACATGTGCAAGGAGGCTACTCGGTCAGGCTAATGAAGATGTAAGCCCAAGTGAAGTTAAGTATTAGGTAGGCAGAATTATGAGAATCTTTTGTGTGTAAATAACAGGTGAATATCCCCGGTAAGGTGTGCTAGATTTGTGGGTTTCCACCTAGCACCCAAAGTTGAATAAAGCAATATCTCCTCTCTAAACTACTTTTGGGTTTGAGAGCCTTTATTTCAGGGAACACTTGGGTGATGATGTTGAATCACAGTCCAGGAGTCCTCAACAGCTCCTGGAAAAATATAATAGAAACTAAACTGGACACAGGAAAGAAAAGAGGCAGCATTTCAGGATCACCCCCCAGTCCTCTCAACCACAGCATCCAGCAGCAAGGGGGCTGGTCCCCCCTGAGCCAGAGGAGTTTTAACCCTTCATGTGCTTTAGCAGACAGCTCCCCCAGCACGCTCCTANNCCCCCAGCCCGCCCCTAGCGCCCCCCCCCCCCCCCAGATACCCCCTGGTCCACCCCAAACAAGTGTCACCAGGGGCTTTTGAATAATGAGCAGATTCAGCCAAACGGCAAACCCTTCAGAGACCACCCACAAGGAAAAAGGAGGATTACATTTGTTGATGAGTAAATGCTTGTGCTAAGAATAGCTCCTTCCAGCTTTGCTGCTCACCTACCTTATCCTGCTCCAATTACCTAACTTAATTTACTCCAGCTGTTCCTCCGTATCTCTATGATCTATTTTCTACCTCCTTCTGGTTTCTCTTTGATTCCACCGTATATTTTAACATACCAGATTCATTCCTTTCTGAAAGTGCCTCTTCTCACAGGAAGACTGTACAGCATCGCTGTATTCACGGTACTTCCCTTTCCAATCCGCTCACAGCCGGGCTTTGTGGCACGTAGGGATGCTGGCAGCACACGAGATGTATGCATAATATATTCAGCCCAGGAAGCACTTGTTCCTGAATGGAACTTATTGTCCTGACCCATTGCCATCTCTTTCCACAGACAGGTTTGAGAAGGAAAGCTCATCTGAATTCCTGAGATATGCCCTCTTTGAAAGCTGGGCTCAGCCATTATTTCCCAGAGCTCCTCTTTCCATCCTGTCTGAGAGTGAATTACCTGTTCTCAGCTCAGGTCCCTGGCACTGTGGCTTTTGCTGTCACTCTCAGGGCAGGACTAGTCCAATGGTGCATTTGTCTTATTTCCTGTTTTGATAGGAAAAAGGATGGTAACATGGACAGTTTTGGTGCAGCTGGAGACAAAAAGCAACTCTGCTCCATGTGTGATACCTACAACAGATCTTCCTTCCCCCCCCCCCCCCATGAATCCTTTCCACTGTAAATCCTAGGAACAGAAGAAATTAAAACAATCCAGACACCAACCCAGCAGCTTCTCCCCTTTTCTGAAGAGCCACAGTGGGAGGGTGCAGCATGACCCACAGAGGGGTCCATGGGCAATTGTTCTCCATCACACAGTGGAGGAAGGCAGACCAGATGGGGACATCCTCACTCCCCAAAGGTCTTTGAAACACCTTGGCCTGGCTGCTTTGCTCAGCCCCAGCCCTGATCCTCTGCAGGAACTGAGGAGCACAGGACCTGCACCTGGGACTGCCCCAGGAGGTGAGAGTGGGGCATCTTCCCTTTAAGCTCAGGGAAGGTGGGTCTGGAGGAGAGTTGGGAGCAGAACTCATGGGATCACAAGCATTAATCTCAGCTATCCCTTCCTGAGCAACAGCATTCACCCCCGGGAAGGGGTGAGTTGGGCTCTGAGGGGTCACCCTCCCCATTCCCACAGTCTAGCAGCAGCTCAGCCATCCCTTTATGAAGCTGCAGTCATTAGCAGTGCCATCGATTCCCCAGCTCTGGGCTAGGTCATCTCCTCCTGCAGGATGCCTGAGAAGTTTTCAGCTCATCCAAATGGAGATCTAGTAGCAGCAGGTCTCCAGCACTCTCTTGATGGGTGAGGAGAGAGACACTTTGATGCCCAGATATCTGTCTGACACCTTCTGTTGCAGGGGTGATGCCCATCTCGGAAGTACCTGTGTCTTGCAGGTGTCTATGGAGAGCAGACCATGGGGAATTTAGGCTGGTTGTAGCTTTCCTCCCATAGCTTTGACTCCCGCCAAATCTGGGAGTCACAGATACACCGTCTGTACTCAGGACATAAGGGTGGGTAGGATCAGAGCATGATACACAGGGCTTCACTGTGAACAGGTGAAGATGCCTACCTCTAGTTTTGTGACCACTCATCATTTCTTAGTTAGAATCACAGAATGGTTTGGGATGGAAAGGACCTTAAAGACCATCCAGTGCCACCCCCTGCCCTGGG
>BJBW01003968.1:218311-255565 GCA_004320125.1 Scolopax mira
AGGCTCTCACCACCCTCACACCAAACAAGTTCTTCCCAATATCTCATCTCAGTCTCCCCTCTTCCAGTTTAAAAGTGTTACCTTTCATCCTGTTGCTCCCCTCCCTGATCCAGAGTCCCTCCCCGTCTCTCCTGGAGCCCCTTGAGTGACTGGAAGGGGCTCTAAGGTCTCCCCAGAGCCTTCTCTTCTCCAGGCTGAACCCCCCAATTCTCTCAGTTTGTCCTCCCAGCAGAGGGGCTCCAGCCTCTGATCATCTTTGTGGGATGAGAGCAGGTTGGGAGTGGGGTGGGAGAGGGATGGGAGCAGGGTGGGAGCAAGATGGGAGTGGAGTGGGAGCAGGGTGGGAGCAGGGTGGGAATAGGGTGGGAGAGGGATGGGAGCAGGGTGGGAGGGGGCAGCGGCTGCGGCCGCGGTCGGGCGCCGAGCATGGCCCGGAGCAGGAAGCGGCGGGACCGGGCACCGCTAGAGGGCGGGGAGGCACCGCCGGGACCGAGCGGGGAGCGGCACGGACCGGCCCGGAGCGCGGAGCGGGGACCGGCCCGGAGCCCGGGACAGAACGGCACGGACCGGCACCGCAACGCCCCGTCCCGCATCCTGCCGGGCAGGCTCAGCCCCGCTCCCCCGGTTTAGGAGCCGAGCGGGCACCAGTGTCCCCACCAGCCCTGTCCCGGCGCGGTGCCACCGGAGCGGCTGAAGGGCCGCTTGGGGACAGGAGGCCGCAAAGGGTGACCCCGCTCAGCCTCCCTGTCACCGTGTTGTCTCAGCTGCTCTCCCGATCCACCTTCTCCCCCTGAATCCTCAGCACCACCAGAACCTCATCGAGCCACGATCCTCCAGGTGCCTCCTAAGAAACCAGTTGGGGAAACTGAGGCATGGTCAGATACGTCCTTAAAGGCTCTGCAATGAGGGCAACCCGTTCCCAGCACATCACAGATGCTGGGGAGCAGGGATCTTCCTCCTCGGGTACCTGCCAGTAGCCGTGGGGCAGCCACTGCCATCGGTGCCAGCTTTTGCTGCTGTGCTGGCACACCTGGGAGTCACCAGCTCCCCCCGACACTCCACGGAGCTGCTCACGATGGCAGGAAATATTGTCCCTCATCCAAATGGCTTTGGTGTGTCACAGACTTACTTCCCTGCTCTGTAAGGGTTTGGTTGACAAGACCCACTGGTGTCCAAACCTGGCAGAGAGAGTGGGACCTACTCCCCAAAGGGGATTTTTAGCCAGTTTGGGAGTGTTCAACCCCAATTCCACCATCTTCCTGCACCCTAGAGCATGCCCCATCACAGTGTACTTGAGTAAGGCTCCCCAGCTTCCTGATGGAGATTTTCCAGCTCACATCTGTAAATATTTGCTCCTTAAAGGGCATCTGCTCTACCCTACAGCTCAATCCCCGGGCAATGCTCCTTCACGGAGAAGGCAACAGCTCTTCCTCAGCAAGGAGTGTCCAGCCTCATATTTTTGCCAAAAGGCAGAGAAATGGGAATTTTCTGATGGAAACCTGGTTATTTGGGACAATCCTATCCAGCTCTGCAGGCTGGAAACGTTGCTTGCTGCAGAATTTGCAGGTCCCTGTCAAGCAGCCAAGGGATTACTGCTTCCCTTCCTGCTGGAGCTCTCTTGTGCTTTGTCCCTCCCCATCCCTCCTATCTAGTGCTTCGCACACTCTCAGCCTTTCATCTCCTGGTGGCAGTGTGATCCAGGTGCCTTGGACCTGTTCCAGTCTCTGTGGGATAGAGGGATGGGAATGGCTGATGCTGGTCACCGGTCCCACCACAGCGAAGGTTTCCTTGTCTATTTTGGACAAGTCTGTTCCAGGCACCCACATAACCACACACCTCCCCAGCCTGGAAAGTGACTGTTGTCCTTAGAAACTCTTATTTCCCTCCAGGGAACAGCTGTTTAATGTGCCTTTTCACATTGTTCTACTGCCTGTGGCTGATTTTACTCCACTAGTGGGCAACTGGCTGTGGAAGATGTCCATAGAGACACGTAGACAGAGCAGCTGGTGGAGGAAGCTTTGCATCATGTGTTGTGGGAAAGTACTTTGAAAGCCTCACAATTAAGATTCTGTGAACAGAACAAAAACACCCTTTGGTGTATGAGGATGCTGAGCCAACGCATTAAAATGGTCTTCTTGAGGCCATGTGTGAAGTCTGCTGCCCAGGGACACACTCACAGACCAAAAGGCCAAGGCTTAAGGCTCTTAAGAGCCAGAAGTGTCTCAGGAACCACAACAGCAAACCCAGCTGTCTCTAGAACATCACACCTGGGTTGGTGACAGAACAGGATACAGCAGAGGTGACCACCTCACAGACTACTTGGATAGACCTGTACAATCCATGAAGGCTAAAATCAAACACAACCCACATGTGATTTCTGCATGAGGTTATTGATCAAGGAGACCTATAACATCCTCTGCGTGTCTGAACACTAAGAAGCTGTGGAGGTGAAATCCCACAGCCCTGCAAAACTAGCAGTTTCTACATGATTATGTGGTCCTGCAAAAAATGAGCATTATAACACACTGAAACTACTCTTCTGGAGTGGAAACCACTCCTCCATCCTTCAGAAGGGGACATACATGGCTTGAAAGACCAAGGCCTGGGTGTCAGTTCTTGACAGAGAGTTGATACTTCAGTCTCAGCAGCCTCAGTGGGGGACCCAGAAGGATGTTCATAAAGACCAACCACTTTTACAACAAGCAGAAGCCCTGCTTCTGTCCTGTGTGAACTCACCTGTGAATTGTCCTGTGTGAACTCACCTCTCGTGAGTTGTCTCTCATGGGTTTGCCTCTCATGGGGAGACATCTCCACATCTGAGCACTGCTGCCATCTGCTCCTTTGCAGCAACCAAAGGGAGGTCTGTCCAAGCTTTGAGAGCACATGAAGGAATCCCAGCCCTGCTGGCAATCCGGCCTCTAGTAAATATTGGATTTCTGCTTGCTAGATCTTTTCAAAACCCTACTCTCCAAATACTCACTTCCCAAACCTTAAAGACAACAAAATGACATTAAAAAATACTAGCACTTACCTAGGAAAAAGAACCACGTTAAAGGTCACTTTTATTTGAAAGGCACCAGTCACTGTTTTGTTTAACTCTTAACAGATCATTTAAAAATACACAGAAGAAGTCTGTATTTGAAAGAACTTCTTTGGTAATGCAAAGGTTTTGATATAAATTCCATCAGCTGCACAGAATTTAACCTGTTCCTGCCTGGGGTGGCCAACCATGGCTGCCCAGGCTTCATCAAAGTGACCACTTGGAGATTCACCCATTTTTTCTGTCTTTACCAGGCACTGATCATGAGAGTGGATAGAGGGCAGAGAAAGAGAGATCTTGTTTCTGGAAGGATATAAGAAGCTTGTTTTGTATCAAGTTGGAATTTAAAAGTGTCTATTTAAGAAGAATACATGAAGAAAATTCCCTGCTTTTTCAAATTCTAGCTCCCTTGTTTTGTTTTGTTGTTGTTTTTTTTCCCTTTTTTCCTTCTTTGGTTTCAGAGCTGATTTTCTAAAGCTTGTGTCATATTTTAACCAAACAAGGATGACTACTGTCATTTTAGGCCCTGTGGGTATTCAATGATTGCAGAGATCCTCCAGTCATCATTCAAGAAGGGCATTGGTTCTCCTGCTGATGCTGCATCACATTTGCTTGCCCTGTGCAGATGTCTCAGCCAGCCATGTGCATCACCACATACGGGTGACTGAATCCCTCCCCAAACAGCTGCTGTCCCTAATATATCCAATCTGAACCTCCCTGGCATAACTTGAGGCCATTTCCTCTTGTCCTGTCTATCACCTGTGATTTGGGAGAAGAGTCCAAGCCCCACCTCTCTACACCCTCCTTTCAGGTAGTTGTAGAGAGTGATAAGGTCTCCCCTCAGCCTCCTTTTCTTCAGTCTGAGAGATTCATGAAGAGGATTGTGGTGAAAAATGACCAGTAATTGTCATCTTCTATGTCTGTTAAATGCACAGGAACCACATAAGCTTTATTCTTGGATATCTGGTAGGGAACTGCTCACACATCCCTGGATTTCATAGCCAGGAGCCTGGGGTAGAACTGCATCATCCTTCCTCAAGGGTCCTGGGGAGACCTGGCCTCTGCAGAGGATGGATATCTCAGCAGATGGTGCCTCGCCATGACAGAAGGAGATGCAGCAGTGCCATGTGCTCCACCACATCCCACACCTCAGATTCTCTTATTCCTTGGAAAAATGTTCCTAGTCCTAACAAAGGCTTCTGGCTCCCACCAGAGGGGTGAGATTTGTCTCAAATCAGGTCCTTGCTGCAAAAAGCATTTCTTTGTCCCCATGCCAGAGTGACAGGCTTTTGTACTCTCTGTCCTGTCATTGTTCCTTGGGGCTGGCCTGCCAAATGATTAAGCGGTCTTTTACCTCCCCACTTCTACAATGAGCTCTTCTTTCTCCTTCCCTCCAGGACAGGTCTTTAGCTAGAGGTTGCTGGAAATGCCTGTTTATTTTCATTAGTGGTACTAACCCCACTACCCATAGTCCCTGGAGAGATGCTTTTATTGTTTCATGATGAGGGCTGTCAAAATTATTCCATCAGGAAAAGAAAAATTGGATTTTCAGCTGCATTTTTTTTTAACAGATATTGTCTGTTTTCTGAGGGGAAAAAATATAAAGAAAACTCAAAGAAGCTTTCTTTTCACTGAGTAATACAAAAATACATCTGAGCAATATAAAAATACATGGCTGGGTTCCAGCTAAACCATCAAACCCTAAATGCCTGTAGTTTCCGCTGGGTGGGGGACTGAAAAACTAACATGTTCGAGGGCTGAGACCTTGTCCTGAGCAGCAAATCCTGCAACTCTCAGATGAGCAAACACCACCTGCAGGGAGTATTTTTTTTTGCAGGAGAATGGTATAAATCATAAAGGCTGGAACTAGAAAAAGCATGTTTCAGTATTTGTGCAGAGGACAACACAACTCGAGGGCTGTGTGCAGTTCTGGGCCCCTCATGCCAAATATAGACACTGAGGGGCTGATGTGGGTCCAGAGAAGGGCAATGGAGCTGGTGAGGGGTCTGGAGCACAAGTCTTGTGAGGAGAGGCTGAGGGAGCTGGGGGTGTTCAGCCTGGAGAAAAGGAGGCTGAGGGGAGACCTTCTGGCTCTCTCCAACTCCCTGAAAGGAGGGGGTAGCCAGGGGGGTAGGTCTCTTCTCCCAAGGAGCAGACGGTGGGAGAAGAGGAAATGGTGAGGTTTAGGATGGAGATTAGGAGAAATTCCTTCACAGAAAGGGTTGTCAAGCCTTGAAACAGGCTGCCCAGGGCAGTGGTGGAGTCATGTCTGAAGGTATTTAAAAATTGGGCAGACGTGTTGCTGAGGGTCATGGGTTATTGATAACCTGCCAGTCCATTAACAGTTGTACTTGATGATTTTTAAGGTGTCTCCCAACTAAATGACTCTAGGATAGCCAGTGAGCCCTCACCTTCTTTGGAGGCAGGTCTGGCAGCATGGCTGGGTAGTGCTGGGTCAGGCAGCCCTTCCTGCAGGAGGTGGCCACAATGAAACCTCTCTGTCCCCATGAGGAGAGAGTGTCACTTCCCCTGAGTATTGGCAAGGGGTGGTTGGCAGCATTGCTCTTGCCTTTTCCTTGTCCTCATGCAGAGACAGGACATGCAGGAGCAGTTCGTGAACCTGCTGCATTGTCCTCAAGAAAGGGACCAAACACACATCTGCCCAGACAGACACTTTGTAGTAGGTACGATGAGTGCTTGTCTTCTTTCAGCCTGAAAGACATCAGGCTCCTAGATGCCAGCACAAAGCCCAGGGTCATTTGCATATGCATGGTAACCAAAGTGCCCTGGGTTAATGAAACAGCAGCAGTGACAAATTGTGGGAGACCCAGAGGACCTCCTGCAGCTTTCCTCTTCAGGGAGAGCAGTTCTCTCCAAGATGCTGTGAAAAGGTTTTCACCTCCAGTGACAGCAAATAAAGACTTGTCAGGAGGCATTTGACCGTGGCAGAAATGACAACATTCTCCAGGCTCTATGACAAAGCACAGGACCTCAGCTGAGCTGCTCAGGTTCAGGGACCACTGAGGACCAAGTGGCAGTGATAAAGGACAATTCCTTGACTGGGACAGCAGCCAGACATCCACTTCTTGTTACCTCCCAGGCATTTGACCTGCTAATTGCATTTCACCCTAGAGCAAACTGCTCAAAGTTCTCTAGAGGTGAAGGTGTCCACAGGAAAATGTGTGGGAAGTTGTGCCAGAGCAGGGGTGGGAACATGTTGCAGCGAACTCATGGAATGACTGTGTTCTGTGCTGCAGAGCAGGTCCGGGCAGCAAAGCCAAATGGCCCCAGAAGGACAACAAGGTGGTGATGAGGTGGACCCTGAATGATGTGGCCCAGGCTTCAAGACACCAGCTCACGACCCTTCAGATCAGCCTGGGACATGGCTCTCCTGTAAGAAAACAGTGAGAATTAAAGATCACATGACAGTTGGCCAATAGGTACATTTGCTTCTCTTTTTAAACTCACCTATTCCTTGTGTTTCTTGCTGCTGGAAGGTTGCTGGAGGTTGGGAAGGCTGAACATGACATGAACTCAAGATCCTGGAAGGTGAAAAAGCCCCTGTCCCACTTCCTTGTGTCCTGTTGAAGAACACTGCAGAATTCACCACTTCGCTGTGTTAATGACAGAAAACGTGATGGATCATCCCAGTGATGGGAGTGCGCTGGCTGGGAGCTGGGTGTCTGGTCCCCAAGCTCTGTTGGTTGGTGCACTGCATAATTCTGGATTATTAACAGACCAGTAGTAATGTCCTTCCTGGAGCTGAAAGCTCTTCTCCACCTCTGGTCCTTTCCTGTGGAGCAGTGCTGCTCAGTTGTTTGGAGGTCCTCCTTTCTTCTCAGAGAGGGCTGTGTTCAGCAATGTGTGAGGCGTGATTTGGGAGGGATCTTCTTGATAATCAGGGGCTGCATGGTGAGGGAGACCTGGCTCCACAAGAGCAGCTCCTGCTCCCCGTCCCCTTGTGTGGCATCAGCCACAGAGGACATGCAGCAGTCCCCGCAGTCACAGCCCAAGGTGGAACTGGGGGTCTCTGCATTCAGCCACAGGAACTCTCACGCTTCTCCCGGAGAACCTGGATTTGACATGGTGCCTCCAAACTCTTGTAACCTGCACAGGTCAACTGCACCTTGTAATAATCCGTGGCACCCACTGTGAAACAAAACAAAAGTGAGACCCTCAAAGAATCTGACCCTCTGATTCCAGGGACCTGAGCAGCCTCTGTTTTGCCTGGAGAACAGTTCATTCCACCATCCTGGAGAAAACAAGGAAAACAAATCTCCCAGGTCCGTTCTGCTTAACCTGCATTTAGGAATGCTCCTCGCTCAATCCTGCGAGGAACACGTTATCGTTTACCGGCTGGCGGAGATGTGAGCTTTTGTTTATTGAAAATAAAAACATACACGCTGCTTAAAATGCTTTGCAAAGGTGGCACAAGGGCAAGGCTGGGGAAGCAGTATGCTTCGTCTCTCCTTGATAAATTACCTTTCACAGTGATTCCAGCACCTCTCTCTTGCAACAACCACTTAATAATGTACAGGCGCTGCAGTTCTCGCATTACTGGGAAGAAAGAGAGACATTTCAAAGAACCTCGATGTAGCCAGTTCTCAGGGGTTCACTTCCTGGGCTCCTCTGACACAAATTATTAAAAACATTTTTCAGCAAAGCCACGGTTTAGGCGACCTTCAACAGCTTTCACTGCAAACAAAACCTTAGACGCACTTGGCAAAAGAAGTAAAAAGGAGGGGGGGGGTGGGGAGGGAAAGGGGGAAATTAGAAACATGGAAATGTAATAACTTTCCATTATGCAAATTTGATTTAATCAGAGATGAAGCTGAAGTGCAATAAAAACATACTTTCATTAAGTTTATGACTTTCAGACTCTATAATACCCCAGAAATGTCAATTATAAGGTTACCATAGTGATACATGGCTACAACTTCCAGGCGATCCGTTTCCTCACCAGTAAGCACACGCTGAACCTGGGCCAGGACCTGGTTTTGCAGCTCCTTGAACTGATAAGAGCCTGTGACTCAAATGGCAAATGATTTTGGCAGCATTGATGAGTCTTAAACCTTAAGCCCTGCTTGAATCCCCTGTGCCCGAGGGACTGATGGGTTAACCCCTCTGACCAAGGGTGGATATAGAAGGCACAGACTTGTATTTTCTGTGCTCAGGGTCATAGAATCATAGAACCATTTGGGTTGTAAGTGACTGTAAAGATCATCCAGTTCCACTCCCAGTTCCCTCCCTTTCAGGTCTGACTGCAGGGGTTCTGTCACACAGAGCCACAAGGGAGCCAGCCTTGGAATCATAGAACCATAGAACCATAGAATGGTTCTGGTTGCAAGGGACCTTGAAGACCATCCAGTCCCACCCCCTGCCCTGGGTAGGGGCAGCTCCCACCACACCAGGTTGCTCCAAGCCCCCTCTAACCTGGCCTTGAACCCCTGCAGGGATGGGGCAGCCACAGCTTCTCTGGGCAACCTGGGCCAGACTCTCACTACCCTCACACTAAACATTTTCTTCCTCAGATCTCATCTCAGTCTCCCCTCTTTCAGTTTAAAAGCATCTCCCCTTGTCCTATGGCTCCCCTCCCTGATCCAGAGTCCCTTCCCATCTCTGCTGGAGCCACTTGAGGGACTGGAAGGCTTTAAGTTTTCTGCAGAGTCTTCTCCAGGATGAACCCCCAGAACTCTTTCAGCCTGTCCTCACAGCAGAGGAGCTCCAGCTCTATGATCATCTCCATGGCCTCCTCTGTTCCCATTCCAACAGGTCTATGTCCTTCTTGTGCTGAGGACTCCAGAGCTGGATGCAGTGCTCCGTCATAGTTCCCTTGTAGCTGTGCAGCCCTAGAGGTAGGCAGCCCATGAGGGACAGACTGGGGTATGTCTAAGCTGTTTTATTCTCCCGGGCTTGCAGGGTGTGGGCTATGGGTTGGGAGGATCCCCCTCAGCCTGAGCATGGGGCACTGGATGTCCCCCCAGGCATGTGGCACGGTCCCCAGGCTGGTACCAGGCGTCCTGCAGAGGTGCACTGGTCACACAGTGATTTCACTAGTGGAGTTGACCTCAGTGCAGATGGTCAATATGGAGGGTTTATTCTGTTGATGTGTGACAAAACCCAAAAAAGAGCTTTACAATGAGGCTTCCCAGGCTTCCTGCTGCAGGTGGGCAAGTACCAGCTCTGCACCAATTTCTGTCTCTCGTCTTTTCACCAGTGCTTGGTTTGAGTCCCATCCCATAGACTAGTCCAGTCTGGCCCAGTCTTTTAACAGGCCAGGGTCTCTTGGGGAACTATATAGATCATGGTGAATCCAAAACTAAACCTGTTTGTTGACTGGGGTCTAAAGACTGCACTTACCATGGAGCCAGCAAAGCAGAGTGATCCACAAGGGAAGGAGAAGCAGGAGCTGAATAAGGCTGACAGGAGCAGTGGTTTCACCAACATGTGGGTCTTTCCCACAGTACTGATCAGAAAGTGACCAAAGAAGGTCCTGTGATGGTAGTCACATTCAGACAAGAGTCCAGATTGACAGAAAAGACCATAGGAATGATCAGGGTCTAAGGACAAGTTGGGAAGCTGAGTCAGCAAGTCAGGGTCATGATCAGATTTGGAAAGAATATCCAGGATCAGCCAAATTCCAGTACTCACCAGTTAAGTCCACAGGGACAAGTAATGTCCGAGGTCAAAATGAGACCAACCAAGTTGGGGGGTTGGGGGGTCATGAGAGCCTCAGCTTAAGAGCTGCTTCCTCAAGAAGGAGCAAGGGACCGTGCTGAGGTTTTGGAGACAATCTGATCTAGTTTTCTTCTTAAAGGGGTCCAAGCTTCTCATCCAGCTACCAATGAGCTGCCCTTGGGCATGGCCAGCTCATCCCCAAACACGGAGTCTGCACTCTGACACCATCCGGGCTTCCCCTCCCTCCTCCACTTTCCAGCATCTTTTCCCCCAAATCAGCGCTTATGCCACCCATGCCCAAGTGTCAACAGGAGCAGGACATGCCCTGTCCTTACAGCCTGGTATTTTCTACTGCTTAATTGGCTGTTCTTTCAATTGGACATTACTGAAAGGATGAACAGCAACCAGCTCTTGAAACCACCCAGGATTCAGAGTCCCATGACCTCAGTGCTGCCAGTTTTGTCCGTCATTTAGAGATCTTGTGTTTGTTGAAGCCCAGAGCACAGACTGCAGCCAGGGAGAACAAGAAAACACATCACGAAGGTGATGTTCCTTCCAACTCCTGCACCAACACCACTGTCAGGCTCACAGTGCTCTTCCGTTGACTTCAGAGAGGTGGCAGGTCCCTGGTTTTAAAGCTTCTTTTTTCCTGGGAAAAGTTCCGTGAATTACATGGCTGTGGATGTGAATGAGAAGGATTTAACTACCGCAGTTGTTCTGAAGTGAAACCCAGCTGATAAAGATCACTTTAAAAATCTTTTCTTTTCTGCATGCTGTCAGGCAAATGGAGTGTGCTGTGGTGCCTGCCCTTTGTCCCTTGCTGTCCTGCATTCATGCTGCTGCTCAGTGCCCAGAACCCCCGTGCAGCAAAGTGAAGATTAAAAACTGACATGTTCACAAAAAAAAACCATCACCTGGGGAGAGAACGAAGCGACACCTTTATGTAAAACACGTGACACAACTCCTGGTGGTGGCCTATGGATAAATGCATTAAGCAAAGTGGAACACCAGTCTTAATTGAAAAGGAACTCGTTTTGTCATCTTTTTAAAAGGTTATAATTTAAAAGTTTACAGCAACTTCACGCAGCTTACTTGTGATTTATAATTGCTTCTGAATAAAAACACTGCTCCTATTAAAAGTGCCAGCATAGGGAAATTCACAGTGATCTTAATTTTCACTTCTCATAGCCCCTGATAAGGTATTAATCTGCTTTGTGGCAATCAGATAAACTTATTTTGAAGCAATTCCCCACTGAAAAGTCAAGGCCAGTGTTCAGCCTGGAGAAAAGGAGGCTGAGGGGAGACCTTCTCGCTCTCTCCAACTCCCTGAAAGGAGGGTGTTGAGAGGTGGTGGCCTGTCTCCTCTCCCAGGTCACAGATGATAGGACAAGGGGTAATGGCTTCAAGTTGCACCAGGGGAGGTTCAGGTTAGATATTAGGAAATATTTCTTTACTGAAAGGGTTGTCAGGCCTTGGAAAGGGCTGCCCAGGGAGGTGGTGGAGGCACCATCCCTGGAGGTGTTCAAGAGATGAGGTGGCATGGTGCTCGGGGATATGGATTAGTAATGGATTGCATTCTTCACGTGGGCTTGTTAGAGCTTTCCAAAGCAGCTGGAGTAATCGAGGAGAACTGTTCAACAGAGGGAATTGACAATATTTAGCTGGAATGTGGTGTGTCTGGTGTGTAAAAAAGATGTGTTCCAACAGTTTGGTTTCCTTCAGTGCAAACTTCTCATTTGTAGGGAAGTTGTTACAATTGGTGACAGGGCCTGACCCTTTGCTATTATTTCTGAGGTGGAACAATAAAAAGACCTTTCAGTTTGCTATATGGAAAGGAAATTAAAAGCCAAAAGAATGAGTGGTATGCTTGTAACAGTGGCATTCAGCTGGAGAGACAGGGCATGATGCTGTATCAATCATAAGACATCATCAATCAAATCACACATTTACCGTGGGATTTCAGGACCAACAGAGTCTGGATTTAAGACACACCAGTGTTCCTACATTTTAATTTTTTTTTCCACAGCTCTCTTGTCCCACCAGTGGCAGGTACTTCAGGAACAACACAACCCGTTGGTGTATTTCTCACTGGCAGAGATTTGAGCTAATAGCCTTAGCTTGCACTGTGACTGCCTGTCTTTGCTTTGATCAAGTTGTGGGTTGGACAGTAAAACCAAATCATCATTTTTTGCTACAGAACAGCGTTGCACTATAAAGTGAAGGAGAGCAAAGTGTGCTGCTTTCTATTTGATGGCAACCTCGCTGATCACGTGGAAATCACAGTTTCCAAGCTCAAATGCGATCAGGAGTCCAGCTGCAGACCTGGTGCTGTGGGTCATTACTGGCCGAGCAGAAATGGATCTGATTTCCCAGCAGCTGAGGCTGCCTTTCTGCAGGAGGGAGGGTCAGGAGATCACGTCTGGGTCCTCACCCCGGTCTCTCTCAGCAACGGGGAGCAGACACTACCCTGCTGTCCCTGACTCGGAGAGGCACTGCCTGCCCGTGTCGCTTGCAGAGGGCACTGTTGTGCTGCCAAGTGGGTTTTGGAAAAGGACATCACCTCAAAGCAGCCCAGCAGCACTAAGGACTCTGGATCTGTTCTTCTCGGGGACTCTGCACCATGAACCTCTGAAGGATTAAGGGATCTGAGCCATGCTGTCCCTTCCTGTGAGACCCCCAAGAACGGAAAACCCCTCCCTCCTCACTCCCACATCCCCTGCTCTTGTTGGATGATCCCTGCATTTGTTGGAGGGTCAATTTGTCCACATAATTGTCTTCCATCGTGTAACACTGCTCCTTGGACAGGAGCTTGCTCATAAATGGTGTCGGGGCCCCTGGTGTTCGGTGGAGGACGCTGCACTTCCCTGGCATTTGCAAAAGGCTATGATTTTGTAGAAAGACATACGGTAAAGAAGGCATTGTCTCAGGGATTAGGGCCTTGGTATTTCTAATCATACCCTGCCTCAGCCTCTTTGAGTGCTGAGAACCCTATTCACTGGCATTCACTGGTTTCTCTGGGTGCTATTTCAGATGCAGAATAATTAGCAACATGCAAGAAAAGCAACAAAGCCATGAATGGTATTTAGTGACAATTATTCCACTGAACCATTTCTTACTATTATAAATGGAGCTTATTAGCACTAAATTGTTTCCATAGGAAGCAGCATCAGCAATAAAAAGAATGGCTGCAGGCTGCCTCGGCGGCGTGGGAGTCAGCACAATGGAGCCTGCATGTCTGCTCCACGCTGCAGGAGCCTGAGAGGGAGAGACCCACTCACCTGACACGGCTTGGGGAGCTCTGGCTTGGTTCGCCTGGTAGCCTGACCACCTACTCCAGCCCTGCATCAGGATGTGGAGATGCAGCTGCCTGTGATGGACAGGTCTTGCATCACTGAACCAAGCTGGTTGGCAGTGGAGATGGAGCTGGTGAATGAAAGGTGGGGACAGGAGTGGCTGCAAGGAACTCCCACCTTTCATAGAGAATGTTTTGGGTTGGAAGGGACCTTAAAGACCATTCAGTCCAACCCCCTGACCTGGGCAGGGACACCTCCCACCACACCAGGTTGCTCCAAGCCTCCTCCAGCCTGGCCTTGAACCCTTCCAGAGATGGGGCAGCCACAGCTTCTCTGGGCAACCTGGGCCAGGCTCTCACCACCCTCACACCAAAGAATTTCTGCCTGAGATCTCATCTCAATTTCCCCTCTTTCAGTTTAAAACCATTCCCACTTATTCTTTGGTTTCCCTCACTGAACACGAGTCCCTCCCCAGCTTTTCTGGAGCCCCTTGAGGGACTGGAAGGGGCTCTAACTTCTCTCTAAAGCTCTGTCTGGAGCCTTGTCTTCTCCAGACTGAACCCCCCAACTCTCTCAGCCTGTCCTCACAGCAGAGGAGCTCAAGCTCCCTGATCATCCTCATGGCTTCCTCTGTCTCCACTCCAACAGGTCCCTGACCCTCATTTGCCAAGGACTCCAGAGCTGGATGCAGTGTTCTGGGTGGGATCTCCCCAGAGTGGAGCAGAGGGACAAATCACCTCCCAAATCACCACCTTGACCTCCCTTGACCACCTCCCAGAAGTGGCTGGCCCCACTTCTTTTGATGTAGCACAAGATATTAATTTCATTTCATCCCTTTGCTTGGAAGGGTTTCTCACTGGGGAGATCCTGCTGTCTGTTCTTGGTGTCCAGATGGCAGCTCTGGATATGATGCTGCTCCTGACACCTCCAGAGACCATCCCAAAACATAGGGAAGCAGCGAGCAGTGAGGAAAAGCATTTGGTCTTAAGCAAACTATTTAAGATATTTTAAGCTTTTAAGTTTTCCACTTTTTTACCTTTTACCTTTTTTTTTGTTTGTTATTGGTGTGTTTCATTTATTGTTGACAAAGTTATTAGAAAACCATGACTTGTATTTCTGACTGATTTCAAGTGACCTGAAACTTTCCTGAACAATTATCCATTTTTATCTGAGGAGACACAGACAGAGCTGAGACTCGGTGCAGACTGGGTCAGCACTGGGCATTCCTGTGACATGAAACAAGGGGTCTCTGGAAATTCTCTTCCCTGAGCCTCTTCCAAGTGATGTGGAGATGAACATAACCAGTTGGACATTCTAGCCAGAGGGTCAGCTTCCCAAAGTGGAAAATCTGTGCCAGACACTGCATTTTCACACTCTTACAGACCTGTGTCAGTCACTTTATGAATAAACCACGTTATCAAGCTCATTAAGTCATTTCCCTAGCTACACCTAATTCACAGGGAACCCCAAATGTCAAGCAGGGCATTTGTCTGCTTAGACTTGTGTTATTCAGATCTGGATGACTAAATCCTTTCTATACCATGTTCTAAGGACTCATCTCTTGCATGGATTTTCCCTCAAATCCTGCAGAAGGAGATAGTCTCTGCGAGCAGGTGGGTGTCCATGGGCAAGGTGCCACGACCCCACTGGGGCTCCTCCTGCCCAAGAAGGCTGTGCTGGAGAAGATGACCTGTGTCATCTGAGCTCCCCGTGACCCATCCACAGTCTTTTCCCTCCTCAGGAGGTATCTAAATTGGTTGCACAACCCCCTACTAAGCAGGGCTCTGGTGTCTGGGAGGAAATTAAGGCTCAGGCATGCACAGAGCCATCATCTGTAGCCAGCAGGAGAGAAGCCACTGGCTTTCTCCTTGTGGAGCTCACTCTTCCCTGGCTTTACCCGCTCTCCAGGCACAAGGCAGCTGGAAATCCAGGAGTCTCTAAGAGAAGCAGTCAAGATTTAAGGATGCAGCCCCCAGAAACAAAGGCATAACAGTTACTTAAGCAAACATATGATGCGTTCACTGTAGTGGAACGTGACGGCCTTGTAGATCTGTGTTCACTGCTCACTCCCCTCCTGCTTTGCAGATGATTTACTGGATGCTTTCGCTCTTCCGCTGCTCAAAATTTGTGGGAGATTCCCTCTCCCTCCCCATAAAATACCTCCAGCCATCTATAAAACGTAAAGCAACACACCCGCGAGACAGGCGAATGGGGGGCCAAGTGTGGATGGCAGAGAGCACATCCGCAGGCAGTAAAATAAGTACTGGCTTGGATGCAGGGAGTTCAGGCTCTTTTAGAGGAGGAACGTTCATTTCCCTTCGTTGGAAATTTGATTTCCCTGCTTTTTATCTTCAGGACACGATAACAGCACCAAGCGCTGCAGAGAGCTTTAAAGGCAGGCAGCACAGGCTGCTGGATGAATCACTCCCTTCGACTTCTGAAGGTCTGGGATCCTCTCCAGGGTCTGTCCTGCACTACAAGGGATTTTTCTTGTCAGCCCCTCAGTTTTCCTACCTCCTGAGACATGTAGCAGTGAAGCGGTCACGACTGCTTTGCTCTGGTAGGTGCAGCAATTAGAAGTGTTCATTACTGATGATTTTGAGGCGTTTCTCTGGCAGATGGGGAAGCGTAAGCAAGTCTCCTGTGCCTGATGGCCGCTGCCTGCCTCCGTTAGCCATCAGTGGCTTGTTCATCTCTCAGCAGCATCCTGGGGGAAACTCCCGTTGCTCCATCAGCTGCACACTAACATTTACCACTGCCTCCGGCTTTGCAGGCGGCGAAGAAGCCTCTTTGGGAAGGGGCAGAGGGAGTCAGGCCAATTAACAGCACATCTATTATTGGGGGGAGGGAGGATGGCAGTGTCCCTGCCGTGCGGGAAGGGCTCAGGGGGTGGCCAAGGCACCCAACAATGGAAACCAGCAGCCGCTGCTGTCAGCAGCGAGGAAATTAATTAGAGCTAAAGACCAGCAGCTGAAGAGACTCGAGGAGTAAATGTCACTTCCAAAGTAGGGCAGGGAGGTAACTTTGGGCTAATTAACCACAGCTTTGCTGCAGGAAAAGGATGTGATTGCCAGCTGCAGCCTCCTGTGTGCATTCTGGGCAGAGGCCACTGAAGGTTAACGTGGACTGAAATGAATATGAATCGCTCACTCTCTCGCAGGAAAAACAGATAATTCAAAAGTGAGTTTGCTGTTGACAAGGCACGGCAGAAAGCACTATGCATCTGTCACACATGCTGTTTCCTTGTGGCTGTGCAGAGTGGCTGCAAATAATGGTCGTAAATACTGTTTATTAACAAAAACCAAGTTAATGTTTATCTCACCCTCACGTTATTTGTTATTACGCACAAAGAAAGTTGTATTAAAAGAACTCAACGCGGCTGCAAAGTCACTTCTCACAAAAAAGCGAAGCACTGAGCAGTGGTGCCATGGGTGTGGAGGGCTCTGGGGTATCTCACATCACTGCCATACCCAGTTTTTTCCCAGGACCCTGCCTCATTTGGCCTGCGGGAGGCTTTCCCATGAGAAATCTGTGCAGGGCACTGCTTCCAAGCTGGCGCTGGCGAGGACGATGCAGCAAAGAGTCCATCTGCAGAGAACGCCCACTGTGGTGGCTGCGAGGTTTCTCCCGGGCAGATGGGAGGAGGCACATTTCTTCCCCGACTCCCTTGCAGCTGCCTGAACTGGGGCAAAGCTGTGGAAAAGCTGTGGAAAAGCAGCTTTTCCTCCCCTCCTCCCGTCCTGCCAGCTGGGAGTAAGCACATGACCTCCTCTTCCTCCCTTCTGCCATCTGCCAGCAGAGCGGGCACCGTCAGGGACAGCAGAACCGGCTGCTCCTCAGGGGAAGGGATGCCGAGGGTGACAGCCAGGATCGTGTCCTCAGCAGGGGGTTGCCGTTCCACCGTCCCCAAACCAGGCAAGAGAGCAGAGCTGGTGACAGGAACTGGGGTCAGTCAAGAGCCCAGTGATTGCCAGACAAGTCCATCATGGTAAAGCAGGTTTAGGATAAAGCCTGGAAGCCAGGTGAGCAGGTTGAGCATCGGTGAGGTACTCAGAGACATAGCCCAGGTGAGGGCCACGGGCAAAGGGACCCCACTTAAATGCAGTTCCTAAAGTGGGGAGCAGCCTGTGAGGTTGATCTCAGTAATTTCTCACACAGCTGTCTTCCCAGCAGCCTGGTTCCAGCCAGAGCAGACTCCTGGGAGGGGAGACAAGGGCTCACTCAGGGCCCTGATCATCACACCTATTGCAGTGCCAGCCATCTGGATCTCCAGAGCTTGGACAAACTTCTGGCATCAAACTCTCAGGATGGGAATATGTTCAGGAGATAACATGTGTGGTATCTGGGGATGGTCTGGCTGCATAGGAGTCCCGTACCAACATGCTGGGGTTCTTGGCCTGTCAGTCCGACCCCCCCTCCTTCTTCTCCCACAAAAAAAAATTGCAAAAGACACCTGAAACCCTAGTAAAACAGCTGTGCTCATTCCAGACCTACTGATTCTACCAGTTCCAGAAAGGAGGAAGAGGCTTTCTCCAGGGTCCCAGACAGATCCCAAGGGCAGAAGCTGTTGGAAGTGGGGTGCGATTCATGAACAGCAAGGAAACATGATCCCAACATTGGGGATTTCTTAATGTAGAACTGAAAGATCCTCTCATGTTTTAAGGTCCTAAGTTTTGTATTTTGGAGGGCATGTTGCCATTTTATGCCCGACAGGTAATGAGATTGTTTGTGCATGTGTATACTGAGCATCCCAGGAACTGGATTTCATTATGCAGAACGTGCCCTGAACTGGCAAGGGAATCATTACTGCACATGGTCTTGCTGCAGGATGGAAGGATGGTTAGTAAAGGAAACTGAACGATTCTGTGGTCTCTCTGTAGAGTATTAGTATATTCATTTTCTCTTAACCTTCTGGAGCCCAGTTCCTGGGTGCTGCTTCAGGGTCCCAAACGCAGGCAGGAGAGCTGGCTGGGGCTGGCGATAAAGTTGTACATTGTGGTTCTGCAGAAAGGAGAGGCTGATGAAATGTGTTTTGTTCCCAGCTTTTCTTTGCTTCTCCTGAAATCTGGTCCTCTTGGAATATGGAATATGTGGTCTGAAAATGCTTCCTCTGTAGGAATGACTGAGAATCCGTTTCCCAGCTTGCTTTCAAACTCAGTATAGAGGGCCCAAGAACTGGCTCAAGAATCCCTGGCAGATGCTCATCTTGAACAAGGTCTCTGCCAGGTGTTCCATATGGACATTTCTTGGGCATCCACATTAGACCATGGGCCCCATGAATGTTTTGGACTCTGGAGCCTTCTCACCACACACGTGTCTGGTTTCCAGATGACACTGTGGCTGCTCAAGTGGCTCAGAGTGAGGTAGGAACTGCCATGTTCACTGCAGGTCCACTCTGGGTTGATGATCTTGTGCTCTGGATATGGGCAAAATGTTCCCATGGGTTAAATATTTACGTGATGATATGTTAGTAACAATGAAATTGTGCAACACAGAGTTCCATAGTCAATTGCACGTGACATGAAGAATCATAGTTTTTTACCATTGTTTTGAACCTGTGACCCCACTATTAAATTTCCAGACAACACACTGCTGCAGGCTGAGACAAACAATGATTCTATCCTGTTGAACTTCTGTATATGTCTCCTCATCTTATAAACCTCTGTCACATTCCCTCTGTCACCTCTTTTTAGGTTTTTAATCTTAGTCTGTTTTCTTTTTAAGATTTTAATCTTGGTCTGTTGGACCCAAGCTACTAATATGGACCTCTTCTGCTCATCCTTTTCTGGACCATTCCAGTTCTGCCATGCCTTGTCATGACCAGGCAACCAGAAGCGTGCACTGAAAGCGTGTGCTCACTCACGTAGTGGCAAAATCGTGTCTTCTGTTTCTTTCTCTCTTCCTTTGTGGATAATTCCTCACATTCAGTGGGGTTTTTTGGCCCACTGTGGAGCACTGAGCTGTTTGACTCCGACCTCTGGCTGCCTCTCCTTAGTGGTGGGAGGCAGTTCAAAGGCCTCCCCTGCGTGCGCGGAGTTAAACCTGCTTTTCTGCCACTGCATGACTTTCTATGTAGCTATTTGAATTATACAGCTACTTTATTGCACAGTCATTCAGTGCAATTAGGTCTTTCTACAAGTGTCCTCAGTAAATTTTCTTTTCCACTCCCATGAATAATAAAGTTTCTGCAGAAGTATAGCTCTTTATTATACAGTCCCTCCTCCAGATCAGTTATGACTATGCTGAAGAGTCCAAGTCACTGCACTGAGCCCTGGGACCTCCTTTCATTTATTCCAGCCCATTGCTCCCTCTTCTAATGAGTTTTTAGTCCATGCAAGGGATTTCCTTCTTATCCCTTTGCTTCAGCAAAGCAGCTTGTTAAAAGTTTCTTGAAAATCCCAGTTCTTATTCGATTATTCATTGATTCCTCCAGAAACCTCCAGTTTTCTCTGTGTTGAAGCTCTTCACCACTGTATCATGCTTATCACTTCTCTGCTAATTCTGTTCTTCGTCATCATTTATACTGATTGTCTGCAGTGGACATCAAGTCTACTGATCTGCAGCTTCTCATATCTGGGTCATACGATTTTAAAATAAATTATATAGTGCTTATTACTGAGTACCTTGTACTTAGGTAACTTGTACCAAGGAAATTTTGGGGGTTTTGTGCAAAATGCTCAACTCCATGGTTAGTAATTCAGCAATTTCCTCCTGTCTCTCCTGACCTGTTACTATTCATCTTGTTGAGTTGTTCAAAAGTCTCTTCTACTGACTCCTAAGTCTGAGAAAGTTTCTCCATTTCGTCTGCCATCAAGATGGCTGAGCACATCCCTAGGCACCTTTGTTTAGCTTTAAAGCTGTGCCCATCTCTTCTTAGCTGCCTTTATACCTTGCTCTTTCTGCTGCATTTTCGGGCTGGTGTTCTGTTCTTCATAAGTTTAAAAGGCATTCATTGGTATTTTATGATACCTTTAGCAATTTGTTCCTCAAAGTCTCTTTTTGGCTCTTGCCAGAGCTCTGCTTCTTCCTGGTCTTTGAAAACCTCACCTCTCTTTGGCTGCCTTGCTGGTTTTGGTTTACCTGTTAAGTGATATGTTTCCTCTGAGCCTTCCACACACTGTCTTTAAACCATTTCCATGCCACCAGTGAATACTTTTAATCCTTAAGCTGTTCCTTTAAGTTTCTTCTAAAAAATTTCAGTGCTCTCAGATATCCCTCACCATCCTCCAAACGTGCTCTAAGTGGGAACAATCTCTCATAGATGATACTGTATCTACTATGCCTCACCAGGTGTCTCACATACACTCCCAAAGTGTCACGAAGATGCTCCAAGCTCTGGAGCCCCTCTGCTGGGAGGACAGGCTGAGAGAGTTGGGGGGGTTCAGCTGGGAGAAGAGAAGGTTCCGGGGAGACCTTGGAGCCTCTTACAGTCCACAGGGATTCACATAATGACAAAACTCCTGCCTTTACTATGGTCACTGTGGACACGTCCCTTTGTTCCTGCTTAACACAGAGCAACTTGCTTCAGCCTTTACTGAATAGACACTTTAATAAAGTGAGATGTCAAGGAAGAAACAAATCTAGCTCTTGGGGAGTTGCACAAACCTGGCGTTATTGTGTCCACTGCTGCTTTGTGCAGGGCCCTGGTGGGATTTTCCAGAGCTCTGGTGTCTGTGCACGTGTTTGCTTTGCTGCAACAGTTGGCCAGGGCACTGAGACGGCTGCTTATTCCCTACAAAGCCAGCAAGCTCTGTGTCACATGGAGAGGCCTCCAAAGCAGAGACATAAGGAAGACATCATGGGGTAATTGCTAATTTTCCCCTTGAGTTCATTCATTTTCCTGTGTGAGCAGTGGCACAGCCAGGTGGGCCAGCAGCCACTGTGCTCTCCAGCCATGCATGCCAACTGGACAGGGCAACACTCTGTCATCTTCTCTGGAGTGACACCACAGTGAACACGAGTAACTGTGCATAATCAGGGCATTGACAGTCACGCAGCCAGCTGACAGAGTGGAGAAATCACAAAGCAAAGCCAACCGGTGATGGTGTCGAGCAGAGAGTCACGCCAAGGAAAAGCACACAAGAAGGCAAGGAATTTTAAATCTTTCCTTTCCTTTTAAATCTTTATTTGCTTTAAGTCTTCTGAGGGAAGTAAAGGTATTTGCTAAATATGCTGCCTAGAGACAACAGAAGGGCTAAAGCAGACCCCTCAGTTGGCCAACATCCCAATGCCTCTCTCCAGATCATGTTTTACCTTGCTGCCTACAGATACCCCTGGCAACAGGAAGCCACTGGGAGCTTGAGCTAATACAGTCTGATAAATAGTCTTAGCTTCAAGATTTTAAAAGAAAATCCAAAATGCACAGTTTCATTCCAGAAGAGACAGAAATACTGTCTGAGCCCCAGAGATTTTTCTTATCTTTTGGGGTTTGGTTTTTTTTTTTCCCCAGCTCTTAGCAAAGATAAAAATGTTTGGATTTGTCTTACTCTTGCTGGGCTGGGAATAATTATTTATTAGTGCAATTTGTTTTGGTTTGATCAATGAACTGTAAAATCAATGCCTTGCAGAGCTCTCCTTGGCAATTTTTTACACCATGGCCAGTCCACAGCTCCTGCTGCCTCCCTTTCCCAGGAGCAGAGAGGGCTCAGGGTAGGCATCTTGAGTGCCTTAATTCTTTTTTCACAAGTCTGCATGTGAACAGGTAGAAAGCATCACGGCAAAAGTGTCCTTAAATCTCCATTAATGGCACTTTTTTTTTTTGTGGTGAATTATGATAATATTTTTAAGCCTTTATGATAGCCTTACCTGGAGCTATCATAAAGCAGTAAAGAAGCCATAAATGCGATAACAAAGAATTCTTTCCCGACATGCAGCCAGCCTGATTTTACAGCTACAATTCATGTTAAGTGTGCATTCATTAAATTATTCAGAGATGATAATGTCCCCTCTTCATAATCCTTAATCACCATGCCAATATGATTCTGCTTACACTGGCTAAAGAGTAGCTGAGGGAGAAATGCATTTTGGCAGGGCAAGGATCACTAACATTTTACAGTAATGGTAGATTAATTAGTGACAGATGATGATGGAGTGTGTATCAGAATAAACACAGCTTCTACCTCAGCACTGCAAGGACTCATCATGGTCAGCATTGTAACGAGAATCACCTCAATGCCTTACATTGTAGGACAGATGCACTCCCTCATTAATGGTACCCTCTGCATAGCTCTAATATAATAAAACAGGTATAGAGGGCAGGGAAGAAGCCCTATTGCCAAAAAAATCATTGGGTCAGCAGAGATTTTTGATAGAAAATAATATGTTTTTCTGAGGCATACATATATTCCCTTGATCAGTGCTTGCACTGTATTAACCCCAGTGCATGACTTATGCCTGTCACTGTTCTGGTTCATCTGTCCTGACAAGAAACATGAAGGGGGGGGGGGGGCTCAGTGAGTGACAGCCAGCCCGTGACTGTCACCTGCCACATAACATTGTGTGATCTTCTCCAGAGTTACAAGACTCCCCCCCTCATCTCCCTTGTCTCTCTGGAGAGGTGGTACTAAATGCTGTGCTTGACTGAAGATCACGTGCTCCATCTAAGCCATATGCCCATATGGTCTTATCCACCTTCACTCACACCTGCCTCATACTTTTCTGGACTCTTACAATGGACAGTGTGAATTTTGACTAAACATTTCACTTTCTGGTCAATTACTAATTCTGGACCTCTCCATCAAAGGATTCATGGCTCAGCCTTGCACTGAAGAATAGCAGTTCTATGAGCTCTCCGAGAAACACTGGTCTCAGACCTCATTCCAAGTTGTGAACATGGAAATCAGAAACATGGATCTTGCAGATGAAATCACTGCTGATGAAGAAATCAGTGAGATCAAGTGTGGTCACTCCAAAGGGTACTTTCATTTTTCTGTGGTGGCACCAGTCCTGGAGTTATGGTCTTGGAGTAAGAGCAGAAATTTAAATCCATTTTTAGAAATATGGCCATACCAGTGGTCAGTTCCCAGACATGAGAAGCTGGGGCTGAAGGGAGAGTCTTTGTTCTGCCAGCAGGTCTTTCCAAAGCTTCTGCAATGCATCCATGGATGGTGTAACAGCTCTGTAAGTATGGTTGGTGTTTGCATGTCCAGAGGGAGAGTGTCTTTGTATATGTGCCATCGCATGGATCCTTGACCTTTCTGTGTATGTTTTAACCTAACTGCTGTGTCCATGTCTTGAGCACCCAATAACCCATCCCTCCTTGATTAGATATTTACTTTTCCTATATCATCATGACTGGGAGAGGTGCCTTGGAAGGAATATGGAGGAAATCCTATCTCCCTGGGTGGGCAGGATGTGTTTGCACAACACCCCTCACCATGGATCAGCATGGAATAAATGCACTTTTCTTAGGATGGGGTTCCCCTGTTACCTTTTTTAACTGTGTGGTATTGATTCCTTTTTTTAAAATCAAGGCTTTTGTTTTCAGGTAGTCCCAATGCACATTATCATTCAGCTCCTGATCAGAAGTCTCAGACCCCTGTCCTTCAAAGGATGACCGAGACACTACTCCAGTGAATGAAACTCCCCTTCTCTATGAAAGGTCATGGCAAACCTTTCTCTCCAACCTGTACAAATATGAGAAGAACCAAGAGCTGAGAGTCAGACACAAGCAAATCTGGACCAGAAATAAGATGCAAATGATAATATGTCCCCTGGAAGAACCCTCCAACCCTTTCCATGTTCTACCTGCCTGAACAATCCTTTCCCTTTGAGATATCTTGCCCAGGTCTCTGTGGTTCAATACCAGCAACAGTGTTATAGCATGTCACCATGAATCCAGAGCTCTTTTTAGTTTCATGATAAATGGAAAATTTTGAGCTTCAGCTCAAAAAAAAAAAAAAAAAAAATTGCCCGGCAGGATATGTCTTCCTTGGGGCCTCATTACTCTCCGTGCTGATTGCCTGCAGGAACATCACTCACCTTTTAATGAAACCCAAAGGGAGGAATGTGTTCTGCTTGGGAGCAAATCACATGTGGTTTCCATCTGGCCTCACGAGTGAGCTGCACAGTGTATTCACCAGCTGCACCAAGAAATGAGTTAATTATGAAGCCCCCTGGCAAACACCAATTTTTCCTAGTGAGGAGCAAAGGGACCCTCACCCTCCCACCCCATTCAGTGTGGCTCGACGGGGCACCCACCCCTCTCTCCTGTTAGCACATGATTAAATACTCTATATGTCATCCCATTTTTTCCTGGTAAGAAAGCATGAAGCTTGCTATACTCCTTCGTACAAGGAAACCCAGCAGCAGATGTTGGCAATTCTTCCAACAGGAATGTCAAAAAGTGAGGCACTTTTTGGAGCGGGGCAGGACCGTGCTCTCTCTGTGGCATTTCCTTGGCTGGAGCCCGTGGAGCCTCTGGCAGTACCTGATTAGGGATATTCCATCAAATGCATTTCCACTGGGAGATGTGATTCCAATACCTGTTTTCATTTTTGTGAAAAGACATTGAGTTTTTACTTGAGTTGGGGGTAGAATATTTGACCTATATTGGATTATTTAATTTCTTTATTTGGCCTGGAACACTTTGTATGAAATTAGTTCATAATCCTGTCAAACAGCATTTCTCAGCTGCTCCCTGTCTGACAGGATCTGCTCTGCACCAAATCCTCATCTTCTGTGCACTGGGCTTTCAGAAACACCCCCTCACCTTAAACATGCCAGGGAGACAAATGTCTGAAGACCAGGAGCCACAGAGAGGGAAAAGAGGAAACAGCTCCCATGAAACAACATCGTATGAATTTAAATGAAGCCAATGGGCTGAGCATTTCCACAGGCAAGACTGAAATTTTCCAACTTCAGGAGCAGCAGAATTGTCGGCTGTGATCCCCTGACTTAAAACACTGGCAAAGGATGCTCTGGAATTGGGAGGGTCCTGGGATGGTGATAATTAAGCAGAACACAGGTAAAGCAGGTGGTTGTCCTGGGCTGCTGTTGCTCAGGAGGTTCTTGCGTGGATTTTGCTGAAAACCAGCAGAGGAAAATTCAGACTTCCTTAGAAAAGGGATTTGAGCTGTAATCTTTCTCAGCATGGAGTCTAAGAGAGCTTAAAGCTACTCTTGTGGTAGATATGAAAAGGTCTTTGTTCACATCTCTCAGTAGAGCAGTGGAAATGCAGTTTTCTGTCTTGCCTTATTTCCTTGTGTTTGAGAGGCTGAAAAGCAAAACTTGGACTGCTCTGGAAAGAAAGTTGAGTGCTCTTCTACCCCCAGCCTCTCAGTTTTCTTCAGTGTATTTACTTGTATTATTAGCTATGAACCTTCTCTGTGTGTGATACATCAAAGGACACAGAGACACCAGAGTACAAAGCTGAACCTCCTGCACAAGCCTTCTGGAAAGTAAAGATCTTTCTCCCTTAATTTGAGATACTAAAACTGGGAACAAGCTCTACTCCCAAGCACAGAGACATTTCTGGGGTTGGAGCCCCTCTGCTGTGAGGACAGATTGAGAGACTTGGGGGGTTCAGCCTGGAGAAGTGAAGGCTCCGGGGAGACCTTAGAGCCCCTTCCAGTTCCTAAAGAGGCTCCAGGAGAGATGGGGAGGGACTCTTGGTCAGGGAGAGAAACCATAGGACGAGGGGAGATGGTCTTAAACTGAAAGAGGGGAGATTGAGATCTTAGGAAGAAATTCTATGTTGTGAGGGTGGTGAGAGCCTGGCCCAGGTTGCCCAGAGAAGCTGTGGCTGCCCCATCCCTGGAGGGGTTTAAGGCCAGGTTGGAAGGGGCTTGGAGCAACCTGGTGTGGTGGGAGGTGTCCCTGCCCAGGGCAGGGGGGTGGGACTGAATGGTCTTTAAGGTCCCTTCCAACCCAAACCACTCTATGATTCTATGATTCTGCAATTTCACACACCACAGAGAGTTTTGAAACCCTGGGCAGGACCTCAGTGTACCCAGCAGTTTGTCAAGTGTTTGATTTTTTGTTAGAGGTACATTTAATCTTTGAACTTGGTCTGTCAAATGAGAGCTGGGTTAGATGTGGTGCTGTGGTCACCTGTAAGTTTGCCTCATGCATTTGATACAGATGCAACTTATTGGGCTGAATTAGCTCAAACTTAGCCTGGGTCCTGCATTGCCCTTTACAAACTGGTCCTTGGGGGAGCCTGAAGCTCAAAATGAAATTTCAGAATGTCTGGGCCCTCCATGAGTGGTTGTCAGAATTGATTCACTGCCTTCGATTTACAGATGGAGGAAGCAGCATCCAGGTATTTTTTTCAGTTTGATTTAATGTCACTCTGTCAGTAGCTGATCTCAGCTGAATTATAATCAAACAAAAATGAGTGTGTCTAGACAGGATTTTGCATAGTTTAGCAACATACTTCCACTTAATTTGGTGCTGGTTTACATGTGGATCCACAAGGAAGGGCAAGCACAAACAGCTCTTTCCATCAGAAGTGACAGTGCACCAAATGTCCTCACATTGCAAAAATCCTATAGTGTGAGCACCTCACCAAAAGCAGAACCTGCTTTAGACCTCTGGAACCAGAACAGGTAATCTGAGAGATAGCAAGGAGCTGGAAAGTGACACTGAACCCTAGCTCTTCAGTCTCACACATCATATGGGGGGAGCTTCTGTAATGGGCTACAACAATGGCTGTTTACAAGGGTAAAGATCATAGAATCATAGAATGGTTGGAGTTGGAAGGGACCTTAAAGACCATCCAGTGCCACTCCCTGCCCTGGGCAGGGACACCTCCCANNAGCTTCTCTGGGCAACCTGGGCCAGGCTCTCATCACCCTCACACCAAATAATTTCTTATTGAGATCTCATTGAAACTTCCCCTCTGTCAGTTTACAACCATTCCCCTTCATCCTATAGATACACTAAGAAGTATGCTCACCCACTGATGCAGAGGAAGGCTTCCCCTTTCCCTGGGTGGACATTGGCCAACCTGCCCTTTACACTAGGCAATGGGGACTCTTCTCCATGGAGGACACAAAATCTCTGCTTTATTCCTGCCTCAACCTCAGATAGGGAAGGAGGAGACAGGGCCTCACAAGCACAGAAATAAATAACATACACATTTGATAGAGTATAATCAAACTCATCTGCCAGTTGAGCATGCTAATTAGCTTAATGAGATTTCTTGGAATGAGAAAATATTACTTATTTCATTAACTGCATGACAATTGTGCTCCTAAATGAATCAAGAAATAAATCTAAGAATTAAGACGTAAACAATAAAATGTTAATAAAACAACCACTGCTAGAAAAGTGCTTTTTCCCAGAAAGTCAGGTTAGGTTTAATATCTGGTAATATTTTATGAAAGAAATGTCATGAAGCACATGGAATGTGATTGTTTGCTTCTGAGACAGGCTGTGTTGAGCTTCTCTCCCAGGGTCCCAACACCAAGGGTTTCTTTTGCAGCAGATGGTCCATGAGGTAGGTCTGGACCATGTGAGGGGAGCACCAGGGGTGGTAGCCCATGATGCTGAGCCCTTACAGCACTTGCAGCAGTAGAGTTTTGGGGCTTGTGACCATCAACTGCACTGTTTTCTCCTTCACTGGAGTGAGCAAAGAGCTGAGGACATGTCACAGGGAAGGGTTGTTTCAGGAGACATAGTCCTCTGAGACCTACCATGTAGGTCTTCAGTGATGGTAGTTCTCCAGGAGCTGTTAGTTCAGACACCTTTTTTCCTGGAACACGGGTGATATCTGGAGATGGGCTGGTTTGCTTTGACGGTGGGGAGCAGCAAGAGTTGCTAAGTTTGGGATTCAGCTGGTAGGCTAGTAGAATTTGATGAATAATAGGAAAATTACTCTGTGAATAACGGGCATATTGGATGAATAATCTTTTGGCAAATAACATCTGATCTGCTTGAGCTGTCAGCAAGGGACATGTGCTGCCTGCGTGTGCCATGGGAAAGCACTGGGTAGTCTGCAGATTCGAATTTAAGCTTTGTTAAACAAAGCCAAACAAAACCCATATGGTTTATGAGTAGAGAAGGTTTTCATCCTGTTAAAAAAATGCAAATGTGTAATCAATGGTTAAGTTGAGCTGCTGGGTAAGAAAGGGAGTTAAAATGAGACCAAACAATCTGATTTCATTATAAGGGGACTAAACAGAAAAATGCAAACAAACAAGGTCAGAGCTTGCACTTTAAAACATCTGAAGGTACAGAACAGCCACCTTAGCAGAGCTCAGAGCCTCTCTCCTCCTCCTCCAAAAATAGAGGCCCAGTGATGGAAGTCCCCAGAGCACCCTGGGGGTCATGGGAAGGCACAGCCCATGGGGATTCACCTCACACACCTCCAGGGAGAGAGATCTGGGCATTCCCCAAACCCTCTGTGGAGGCTGTGGAGGCACACCGCCTCCAATAGTAGCAGGTCAGGATGCAGAAGCAAGATGGGAAATATGGAAAAGAAGGGCCATTTGTCCTTCTCTGTGCATGAGGAACATGATTTGCACAAGAAAAACTGGGAGATGATATTTTGCAGACACCCAAGAGGCTCAGAATTGCCTCTCCAGAGGTGACCTGAGTAATGTTTGTAGATGTGACTAATCCCCTGCACTGGCAGAAGAAGCTACAGCAGATCAGGCAGAGGACTCCCGGGCATGAAGAGCTGCTGGTCACTCCGGTGTGTACTTGCCTTGGACCTCCTCTTCCAGGGTGTACCCACAACTTCAGTGAGTGGAGTATGGACATCACTAAGTACCATTAGAGGTCCTTTGCAGTCTCCCTGATTCTTTCAGCTCCATCTTTTTTTACATTTGAGGAAGCAGATTTTGCTCTGAGCTGCTCCCAGAGCTGTGACAGTTGTCAGAGAAACATCTGAAAGGTTTGCTGAGCACTGTCTGAATGTAGAGTTCTCCAAATCCTATGAAACAAACCTGAATGACTCTTCTAGGAAAACACAAATTTTAGCCTGCTAAAACTTCTCGAGATGAACTTCACTGGATGTGTTGACATGGCACCAGCTTTCTGTGAGATCAGAGCTGTCAATCCTTCACTGGCACTCCCTGGTAGTTCTACTTGCTAATGGAAGAAGGACACTGTAATTGGGTTAGGAAAGGTATTTAGTGCTGCACAGCAGTCCTAAGACAACCTTGAAAACTTTCTTGCTTCACTCAAAAAGGCCTCGTTTTAGTGCAGGGATTTTCTCAAGTCCAGTAAGTGTTGATTTGGCAGTAGAGGGGCTCAGGACTGGTCAGGATTTGTCCTGGTCTGAGTGAATCTTAGTTTTTTTTTATCTGTGAAAACAAGACCGTGATTATCATCTACCCCGGGTTAGCTCCACTCTGTGATACAGCTCTAACAAACCCTCATTTGTTGGAACAATAAACAATAGTGATTTTTATTTAGGGGACTTTGGAAAATTACTGAGGCTTTAGCTGGGAGTTAATGAAAAGAGAGCATGGTACGAAAATATGTGAAAATATACTCAAGTAGACCTAAGACCAAGGAGGAAGAAATCCTCACCACGAGCATCTTGATGGAGGATTCTGAATGACAGCAAATTTTTGTAACCTCCTCCGGGGCTCCTCTGAGGGCCCTGAGGGTCACAGAGACTGTGAACATAGCCCCAGAAAACAGGCATTAGTATTAGGGAGGTTTTGTATAACAAATTTAACCATTTAATTTAGGAGCTTTTTCTCTATTAGATAATTTGGACTAATGGATTACTAAACCATTATTTAAATTAACAGCAAATTCTTTCTTCCATATATAGGATGCATTTCCTTTTGCTCCCAATAACATTTTGACTGTAGCAGTGTGATTTAATATCCCTCCTGCAGATGGTGAAGGAATCCTACCAGGAGGCTCTTTGAAGTCAGATACATTTCAGAATAAATCTGCTGAGCGGGCAGGTCCTGCACTGGGAATAGTCTCCATTTGCTCCTTGACAGGTGACTCGGGCAAGCTGTTAATGAGGTCAATGAGCCAAAAGATGAAAGGCAGAGGGTGAATGGCAGTTTCCTATGGCAGGAGCGAGTTAAGGCCTGAGTATTAAGTCTTTCCAGTGTGAGCACAGGGCAGGCAGCTGTAATGGGAGTCTGAAGGGTGGGCATAGCCTGCTGGAAGGCAGCTCACCTTGGTTTTATCAGGCACTTAAGGTGTCTATTCATGATAAAAGTTCCTGGAGTTCGAGGATTTGCTTTGCTGTGGATCCTCTGGACGACTCTGTCTCTGCTTTTTTGGTGTGCAGTGACTAAAATGGACACTTTTCTGTCCTGGTGGAGTCGGACAAGTTGATCTATTTTGCCAAAGAGCTGGAAACGCAGGGGGTGTCAAGACCACACAAATAGGATGTGTGTATGCGTGCACGCATATGGAGGGGAGTTTACATCTTGATTTTGTGAAAGACACCTCTTCCTTGAAGTCAATATAGCACCAGAAAAAAGATCTGAGCAGAAGTTAGATAGCCTCTCTGGAGGCTTGAGCAGGTGAATGGTAGGCAATGAGTGTGCTTTCTGCTCTATCACCCCATGAACACAGAACTTACCTACACAGATCTATTCTCTTCCAGGCACATCAGGGACAACTGTCTTTGCTTTGGAGGCTGGAGGCCATGAATGGGCTCAGGTATTCATCAAAGGTGGATTGCTTTTGAAGATGGGGTATTCAGTCTCTGTGACTGAGGTGTGATCTAACAGCAGCCTGAGGGCTTCAGCTGATGGAGGCATTGTTACAAAGGCAGTAAATTCAAACTTCTTGATAGTGGTGGACACAAGATATGTCTGGGGAGATTCAGGATGGACATTAGGAAAACTATTTGCTCATGAGTGTTGAGCAGAACTGCAAGAAGTCACCCAAAGAGGCTGTAGGATTTGTCTCTGGAGGTTTTCAGGACTCAGTTAGACAAGGCCAAGGTGACCTGACCCAGATTTAGCAAGATCCATCAACATCCAGCTGAGCCAGCAATAGCCCTATTCCAGGTAGAAGGCATTTGCTACTGATCCTTATCAGTTTTGCAAAGGAAAAGTTGAAGCTTGATTTGCTGAGAAGGCAAAAGATGGTTTTCTAAATGTTCAAGCAGCTGGATGCTACCCAGGGATCTAGGTAGCACTGGGAATGCCAGCGTAGACATCTCTAGTCGATAGATCACATCTGAAAGGAGTTTTTTGTTAAGTTCTCTCTCACACAGTCTTTTTTTTTCATGATGTTCTGGTTGAAGCAAAGCTTGTTTTCTTTACATGTGTGCTTGACACTGTAGTAAAGGTCACATAGCCTGCGGGCAAGTCTGTTCTCAGAGACCTCAGCATCTGCCCCTTGCACAGACATCATTGTCTTCATGCTCAGTGCTGACCAGAGAACAAAACAGGCCGAAAATTCTGCACCTTTTGGAACAGTGACACAAAACCTGCCCCACAAAATTTGGCAACAGAAAGCAAGCCAGTCCAAGAATGTATATTGTTCACAAGCAGAAGTAAAATTAATTATAAAACCCTCCTTAAATGGCCTTAAAGAGAAAAAAGACCCCAAATAACCAAACTTGCTGAAGGTCTGTCCTGCCAGGCCTTGACCTCATTCATCCTTTGTCTTCTGCTGGGTGCAACAGTGCATATCCCTACCCTAGAGCTGCAGTGGTACTTCTGAGGTTCTTCAGCTCTTCATGAGGAATATGTAAGGAAGAAATGAGCCTCCGTGTGACCTGGGAATATTCTTTCTTCTGTCTCTATCCAAACATGGACAATCCTGTTATCACTTGTAGTTCTTACACATGACACATGATTGTGCCAAACTGGCATCTATATTTTGCTCACACTCAGAGATGATTTGCAGCAAAAAAAAATATGTTAAGACACAAGAGCAAGAAAACTGTGTCAATGGTGTTTGGCTGTAACGCAGCAGGCGTGGGAGCTCCCTCAGATGTTTTTGCTTGACGAACTCCCACTTGAAACAGCTGATGAATTTCAATATTTGGACAGATGGCTGGATTCCCAAATTTGATTTTAAAATATATATTGAAGCTCCTCCTTTGCAGGGAGCTATTTGCTCGGATGAAGATATTCTTCCTTTTGTGTTGTTTAATGACCACAACTGATAACTTCTTCCCACTACAAACTGTGCTGGACCTGTGATCATTTCCTTGCTCATGTCCCTCCCCATGATATTTGGAAGGCCTGTGAAAGGGGTAGTTGCATTTACAATAGACTCATTTTTCCTCTGCAATCAAGAGGAACTCTAACATTACTAGGTAACAAACTAAAATAAGTCAATTTTCCCATAAATCATATCCAAACTACCCACTTCCCTGCATCTGCAAAGCCAGGATGAAAATCATTTAATCACATAGAGGTTGGAGTGATAAAAGGGATGTTAGAAAAACAAAATTATAATATGATAGGCTTAATAATAAATATTTAACCTTCCTCCAAGTCAGTGTCTGTCTTATGAAAATACTTAGGCTCAGGTCTGCCTCTGGCTCTGCCATTGGAATTTGGCTGGATGATCAACCCTTTGACCTGCCTCAATGCAAACTGGACCAGGTGTGTGGGGGCTTCTCACCCAAGAGTAAACTGTGCATGACTTAGTCTGCTTTGACTAATTGCCATTAATTTTTTCTCGCTGTTTAATGTCTTCTCAGAGATTTGTATTACCAAAATGAAAATGAGAGATAAGTCCTATAAATCAGAGACCAAAATATGCTACTGCAGATTGCACCTAATGAAGCTGTTGGCAGGATTAAATCTCATCCACGTATCTATAGAGCTAGCCCTTTGCTCTTAAAGAGAGTGCGAGACTCACAAATCATATATTATAGCCTGGAGCTCACCAGGAACGAAGATTGTTGCTCTGTTAGCATGGAAAACATGCACTCCAAGTCTTGTTGGAATGTAAATTGATGGGAAGATTTTTTTTTCAAGGAAGATATTTATTAAGCTTCTTCTTTGATTATCAAGGTGGCCAGAGGACTCATCGGTGGCTGTGCAAATAAGACTAACTTTTCTATTTCAGCAAGAAGAACAATGATTTACGAACAGCTCTCTTCTTTGAGGCTACGGTGTTAATTAATAGCTTCTGCAGTATTTGGATAAAAAGCATACTTAATCATGCAATACTCAAACGAGGAATATTTTGTGCATTTCACAAATATTTTTATTATGTGTCCACAGAACAGCAGATGAGCAGAGGAGGCAGCAGCAGAAGAGGCAGATGAGACATACTTCAGCAATAATCAATTATTTAGATTAATTAATGAGTAATGACTATGCATGCATTTTGCAGATAATTTGACAATTACAATGCTAGAACTTCCAGCTGTTGCAGCTGTTGCAGTCAGTTATCACGCAGAAAAGCACTCCTCGCAGTAATCTCTGGGAGTGCTGCTTCACGGGAACTTCAAGGTTTTCCTCCCAGAGCTGCTGCCACTGCCAGGAGTCCTGGGAAATCCGAAACAGCATCTCTGAGGACCAGCAGAGGCTTGTGTTTAAACTAGATCCCGGGAAGGAAAATCTGTGTAGGTGTCTAACAGAGTAGGTAAGTATCTATTGGGATTTATTCTGTAAATACATATGAATCTAAAACCAGATTCTTATCTGTACTCAGGCACCTTCCTCCCACAAAATTACTAGGGACTATGTGTTTTTAAAAATCCTACTGGGTGCTTATTTGCATCTTTATATGCGTAACTATGTTTAAAAAAAGCATTCCTAGCAGCCAAATCTAAAGGAATCCAAGGGGGATCCCCTGGTCTCTGCTCATTCTGTTGTTTGGAACAACTCATCACAGCCTTTCTGATGTCATTAAACGTGTAGGACCCTCTTCTGTTCACCATCATGATTACTTAAGTTTTGCTCATCCTACCACTTTTTGCTGGAAACTTCTCCAAGCATCTGAAATATGCTTGGACAGCTTTAATTAATATCACCAAATTACTGTAAGTCCCAGCTGACATGTGAAAATCCATGTGTTTGCATTTTGATGAATGTGTGTGTGGTGTGTCTCATTATATTTGTTTATAATAAGAGCTGAAAATGGAGAAATACGACTCTACATATCAATTTCTAAAAATACTCTATAATATTCTTTATATACCATACCAACAACAGTGAAAATACATGGAGCATGTTGAATGCAGCTACAAAACTTGTAGCTCCCTTGGCTTTGTTCTGCATTGCACTGTTGATGTCTTGCTTTTTCTGGCAAAGTAATTGGGTTAGGAATGAGAAAGATCTGATGTTGAAATATGCTGTCCCTGCGTACTCAAAATGGGTGGTTTTCTTATGCTCCTATAGGCTCCATGCCTATATGGGTGCAGGGGATGACTTAATAACTAACCATTGCACTTTTCAGAACCGCAACCTTAATAGATAACCGTGGTGTAAATGTGGGAAACTAAACCTGCCTAGAAGTGTTTCCAGACCTGATTTTCATAGAATCATAGAATGGTTAGAGTTGGAAACTTGAAGTGCAATGACACGAACGACTTCGGTGCAACATGGCTTGTAACTATAGCCCTGAACTGCACAGAAAGAGGTAGTTAAATCCAAAAAGCCAAGTGGGAGTGTCCCCTGGCCCACACTAACCTCTAAGCCACCCCTGAGCCATCCCTAGAAGAGTTTTGTTGTCAGAGTCCAAGACTCTGCCATGACCTGTGCTACCGATCAGATGGTGTGGGTAACTGCCAGACAGTGCTTAGCCATTTCCCAGCTGCTTCTTAGTCTAGATATAAGCTCAACAGTAGCCCATTCCCCAAGATGGGCTATTGTTATTGGGTTTTACCCCATCAAAGCCCACAGGGCAGCCCAGAGAGAGGGAGAGAGGGTCCTCCAGGCTCCTGCCTTTTTTCTGCTTCACCAGAACAGAGGAGGAACACATGCCAGAGAGATGTGGGGAGATTCCTTACACCAAGACAGCCCTCAGCTTTGCTATTTGGACAAAGTATTCTCCTTTGTTAAGGGACTGAGAGAGAAAAAAAAAGGTATTATTAAAAATTCTGCTTTAAAATTTGTAGGAAATAAAATGGTACCTGCGGAAACTTCCTGTAACTCTACCCCAACCCAGAAAGCTCTGCAAAGTGCAAGGGAGCAGTGAGAGCAGACAAAAGCTCTGCCTTGACATTGGAGAGTCGTTCAAGAGCAGAACAAAAAGCTGTATAGCAAGGTCTCTTGGCTTCTTTCACAGGAGCTGAGAGAGGGAGGGTGGCATAACCTTTCAGACCCTCAGTGATATCTTCCCCCCTCTCCACCAGCAGGCAGGGAGGAGTTTTATAAATTATGCACATGCCAGGGACACCTGATACTCTCAGAGGAATGAAAACAATTGAAAAAACACGCTGAAAGTGTCTTCCTGGACTGAAGTGGGGCATTCGGGGAACTACAGGCCAGTCAGTCTCACCTCTGTGCCTGGCAAGACCATGGAGAAGATCCTCCTGAAATCTTTGCTAAGGCACACAGAAAATAAAGAGGTGGTTGAAGACAGCCAACATGGCTTCACCAAGCGCAAATCGTGCCTGACACACTTGGTGGCCTTTTATGATCTGCCCCTCTACTCTGCACTTGTGAGACCCCACCTGGAGCACTGTGTCCAGCTTTGGAGTCCTCAGTCCAGGAAGGACATGGACCTGTGGATGCCCAGGTGAGTGAGAAGCCTGAGGGCTAGCAGCTGGCATCTCATGGAGAGCTGACACCCCTTCAGGCTGTTTCAAGCAGTTCCTGTTTCCCTTCCTTCATAAGCAGAGCTCCAAATAGTTGCAAAGTTGGAGGGCTGCTCTCATCCCATCAAGCTTACCTGTAAGGAGCCAAGTTTGGTTTCTCTCGTGCTCTTAGACTGTCAGCTCAGAGAAGAAGAAGAGTCATCCCCAAAGCGGAGGTCATTTCTGAGCAACACACGTTGTGCCCTGGTGCCCTGTGCCTTGGCCCTGGACTCATTCCTGATGAGTTATTTCTATTCTATCACTGTTTTCTGTTATCTCCTAAAATGTGTTCCTCAGGCCATGCTGAGTTACTGACCACTGCAATGTGCAATAAGAGGGGCTCCTGCTGGAAGGCTTTTCCTGTACAAAGTTCAGATAGCAATTAATTAAAACAAAAAGAAGAAGCCACCAGGTCTAACTTAATGTCCACAGGAAATAACAACAAGCAGAAACCAGTAGAAATGGAAAAAGCTTGAGAGTTGGAACAGTGTTTCTGTAGAGCTTAAAGGCAATAAAGAATCATCACCTTCTCAAGAAGACACCTTCCAAGCTACAGAAAGGTTAAATTTTTAAGTTAAATCCTGTGATAAATAAAATATTACTGCACACTGCATGACTGCAGGAAGAGCTATGGATTAGCATTGCTTGAAATGAAATGCTACGTGTGGGTGTGGGGAGGGGGTTGTGCTTGGCAAATACTGTGGATTCTGAAAGCAGTTATAACAGAAATGGCTTATGGGGAGGCTTAAAGAATTAATAAATCTTTTCCAGTTGGACATGCATGGGATGCTGAATTCAGGTTCCATCTAATATAGTTGTATGCTTTGAAGGCTGAAAGCAAGATTTAGCCTTGCTATGCTTTAACCCAGAGGCACACTGCCTTAGGGTTAAATCTCTGAGCCTGGTAGCCCAGCTGGCCTTGGGCACAGGAGCCATACCAGTGCAACCCCTTCCCTTCAGAGGCATCCTTGGGTCAGCTCAGGGGCCCGTGGCAGAAGCAGCAGACTCACCCAGGCTTCATGCACCTTGTAACACACACTCACTGGTGCCTCCACCACCCTTCTTCACAGTCACATTGGCAGCAACATCCTCTGCCATTTCCCCATCCATGGCCCTGAGCAGGTATCCGTGTGTCAGTGTGAAGGGCATCAGCAGAGCTCCAGGGTGTCCTTATTCATGGGATCTCCTGATGGGCACAGCACTGAACTGGTGGGGTTGACACTTCCAGTGGGGACATTCTGTTTTTCATAAAAAGACCCACAGTGTACATACCTTTAAGTTCATCTATTTCACTGCACTTATGGGATGAACCAAGAGCTGAAATGTTATCTGTAGCCTTCATTCGGTTGAGGAGAAGTCAGTCATTAGAGGGGATTATAGCAAGTCAACAAGAAGGGGTTCTTCAATTATATTGGAGAACTAAAGAAAATGTGGGCCCACTGTTGAATGAGTCGGGTGCCATGGTAACAGAGGATTCAGGGAAGGCTGAGTGGCCGAATGCCTTCTTTGCCTCAGTCTTTACTGCTCGGGCCAACCCCCGGGAGCCATGGACTTTGGATGATTCAGAGATAGCCTGGACTAAGGAAGATCTTCCCTTGGTGGAG
>BJBW01003968.1:255588-277833 GCA_004320125.1 Scolopax mira
AGTTAAGAAGGCTGGACATCCACAAGCCCATGGGTCCGGATGGGATACACCCGAGAGTGATGGTGGAGCTGGCAGAGCCCTGGAAGAGGCTGCCCAGAGAGGTGGTGGAGTCTCCTTCTCTGGAGACATTCATACCTGGATTGTAATTAAAGTTAAGGGAAATTAACGTAACTCGTTAGAGCAGAATAATTTCTGTTTGCAGCTGGTACTATAAAACTTATACTACCGGTATCTGTATTTCCCTGTGGTGCTGCATGACCTGGCCAGTGTCACAGAGTCCTGTCCCTCTCAAAAAGCTCACAGACACGTGGGGGGAGCCTTTGGTTGTTGCCGTTTTGTTTTTTTCCCCTCAGATTAGTGACAACATAGCCCAGCCTGTGAAACTTGAAAGAGCTTTTTCTTCTTTCATTTTTTTCCATCCAGAAATAATGAGTGTCACTGATGGAGAATTGAGAGAGTGGGAAGGTCAGCAGAGGACGGTCTGCAAAGGAATACAAAAAAAATGATGTAGCTGAACTGAAGATCCACAGATTCTGCAAAGTGAAAACTCTCCCTGTTCTCTGCTATAGGGCTCTTTAAACTTTTGCTGGAACTAAGGGAAGGCCAAGGGAGAGACACAAAGAGAAAACAGGGCTGACAGCCCAGAAAGGACATTAATGTTCTCTCCGGTCACATGGAAGAAAATAGGAAGAAGGGAGGAGCTGGCACTTTGGGAGCTGGGGTTTCAAGACACCCTCTTGACAAAGGCACCAAACGCCTCATCCCTCAGGAGGGAAGGCTGGGCAGGAGACCTGAGCCATGCACCCATCCTGGGACACCAGCTGGGATGGCATAGAGTCTGAGGGGATGCAAGTGTCTTAATTGTATATATCATCAGTGTGCCAGCCTGAGTACAGCTGATAGCCATTGATGTTTATAAGGTCTCCTAACACCAAATTGACACTTGGTTGGAACCATGAGTTCTTTTTGATTTCAGACTTGGCTTCAGAACAAAGCCTTGTGTGTTTGGGCACACCTTTGGGAGCACTGCTCAGTTTTGGAAGAACCAGGATCATGGCCTGACTGAACACAAGGCAGATGGGACCAACTTTGACAGGCTAGGAGCTCTCTCTGAAAAACCTCTCCTGCACAGAGTGGTTGCAAGACGTTTGGAACCACTGCAGCAGCCAAGGAGACAATGCAGAAAGGGAGAAGTCAATCCCCACTGCCCCAAGAAGCTCATGGAGACACCGGCAAACCAGGCTAAGAGAGATCATTTCACTCTATTCCTAGAACAGAGAGTCCTGCCTCTGGAACTGCCACCTTAACCAACTGGAAGTAGAAAAATTCAACCATTCTGTACATCTTGGCAGGACCCAGTGTGAGCTCCTGCTTGCTTTTCAGGGCAGAGTGGTGAGCAGTTGCCAAGTGGACTTGCTGGGACTGGTCCAAGCTGTCACTGCACAATTTCCCAAGGGAGCAGAATAAAGCAGCTGCCTGCAAGCCAGAAAACTTTCAGCCTTTTTTTGATCTCCTTGAAGGTTTGGAGCTTTGTGCTAGCCGAGAAATGCAGGTGCTATAGCAATTAGGAGTCCATGTATTTTCATGAAGCCATTGAACATCCCAATTATGCCGTGCTGACAAAGGCTATATTCATCACCACATCTGTTATCTCCATTTACAGGAGCTCTTTTGTAAACCTACACGTGTATTACTCTTGGCCAGCTCCTCTGGGAAATCTGCCTGTCTCACTTCCAGCCTTATGATTGTCCAATTACTTCTATTCCTGCCTTTGTCCTATCCCATCTCATAGATTTATACCCTGCTTTAAGAGTGGTTTTATCCAGTACCCCAAAGTGGAACAAGCTGTCACCGCTAGTTGCAATTTATTAAAGCCAAAAGGGTCTTTAAGTAAAAGAAGAAGGTGATCTCTGCAAGGGTAAGCAGGGAGCTTGCATCAGCCCTACAAAAAAAAAGAGGCTTGAGTAAGGCTTAAATCCTAGCTTGGAGAGCTCTGTTATGGGGGGGGACCATGAAACAGGATTCCTTTGCAATGTGCCATTTTGGCCAAGAAGGCCAACAGTCTCCTGGGGAGCATTAAGAAGAGCGTGGACAACAGATTGAGGGAGGTCATCCTCTCCCTCTGCTCTGTCGTGGCGAGGACACAGCTGGAGTCCTGTGTCGAGTTCTAGGCTCTCCAGTTCAAGAAGGACAGGGAACAAGACAGGACAGTGTGGACACTGTGTCAAAAGCACCCTGCAGCAACAGGTACCAGGGTTACCTCAGGAGAAGTGACAGCCATGGAGCTTGACAGGAGATAAGACCACCGGGGACATGAGTGTCAGCACTGCTCTGCACAGGGACTTTGCAAGGTGGTTAGCACAGGAGGTCCAAAGTCAGGTTGAAAGTACTCCTTGAGATATCATTGTGTACCCTTAGAACAGATCTTCTAAGACCTGTCCTATTTACAGTTTTCGTACAGAGTGACTTCTGCTGAATGACATTTCCTGATGTGTTGCTCCAGCCCCTACAGTGGGAGTATTCAGGACAGAAGGAATGAGGTGGTCTGAAGAAACAGCTTCTAGAAACAGCTAAAAGCACCATCAGGTCTGGATTTGGCATTTCTAGGGTTTCTCCCAAAAAAAAGAGAAAATGACCTAAAAAACTCAAAATCCCACATCAAAACTACCTAGAGCTGCTCTTTGGAAGCATGAGAAGAACAAATACACACTTTCCCACACCGTTCCCCAGATTTATTGGATGAATGCAATGTAATGGACAGTCACCCAAAAAGACACCAATAAGGCCAATTGGCACAATAATATTTCTTGCAATACAGGAGTGAAAAAATCATGATGCTAAAAAACCCAAACAAACAATAAAAGCATTGCCAGACCATGCCAGACCATTAACCTACCCAGATACCTGCAAAAGCTAGAAAAATAAGAGAATACATTTCTTTTATCTATTGCCTAAAAGACCCATGATGTACAGTGCAGTTCTTGATGCTGCATTGATTTAAAAGTTGTGGGCCACAGAAAATGCTTTGGGATTTATCAGTTAATTAATGGTGCATTTTGGAAAGACATCTCTTCTCTCCAAAAGAATGGATGCTGGGCAGAAGTGAAAAGAATATGTGGAGACCCCCCAAGGCAAAATTCCATGAGCGAAGGATCTGGTTTATGTATTCTTTGCAGAGGACAAGAACTCTTGTCACTATTCCCATAATTCTCTGTTAATTCAAATTCAACTCTATATCCATATGCACAAGCTCTAAGGGAATCAGTTTGAGAAGGAGAAAGACAATTCTCTTTATACACTGAACTCATGTCTGAATGATTTTTCTCAGGTTTCTGCCACTGGCACCATCAGCTTTTGTCAATGCAAATCCAAGGACTGCGTGATGGGACTGCGGATGTACTCGTTAGATCTTGTTTGTTTCTATCATCAAGATCAGATTTAATTTAGCCGTTAAGTTTCATCTCCAGCTTTACCTTAACAACTGTGCAGGATAAGAAAGCTTTCCCCAGTGCCAAGCAGTTTGCACAGTTGTTTCAGGTGGTGTGTCAAGATTAAGCAGAAGGAAAAGGAAACAGAATACAAATAGGAAACCAAGTACAAGACCCTTCAAACTTCATTGTACCTTGGTCACTAGTTCACTGTTGGTCTTTAAGGTCAAGACTGGGGCAGGTTGAACTAGCTGAAGGAAATCTATCGTTGAATTCACCACCCTTTGTAGCTATGTGGTGGAAGCAGTTCTGTGATAAGCATCTCCAGCTGCTGCACCAGATAAATGTGGGGCTTCTCTAACCTCTGGTTTCACATCTCCCTGCCCTAGAACGAGGTCTGAGAGATGCTGGCCTCAAAGCCATCTCCTCTTGACCAAGAGGAGCCCGCTTACTGAGGGGTCCCCTTCACTCAGCCTGTGGGGGGCTGAGCGTGGACTTGCAAGGAGACAGCAAATTCTTGTTTTGAGGAACGAGATGGGGAAGAACGTCAAGAATGTGTACACTTCTGCCTTAAAGCCTTTGATCCTGTGTCCTCCGAAGGAGGAAGCTGACACTTGAACGAAGGAACAAGCTGACACTCCTGTCAGGGCCCACAAATAAACTGGGTCATAAATAAACTGTTCCATGTAGGCTGCCTTGTCCTGCCTTCCACTGGCAATAGCTAAATAATAATCAGGCAGACCCTCCTGCAAGGAACGAGTACAGACAGTTCAGATGTGCCTGGATCTGTTCAGAGCTGCAGGAGTCCTGGAGACTTTGGCATGCTGATGATGATTAGCTTTTAATTTGCAATGCTGTAATTAAGGCCCAATGTGGGGAATTCCCAATGATGCTGCAATCATCTACTGAATCCTGAGAGTGAGAAAGCTGAATAACTTCTCCCAGCACCAGGGCAGTAGTAGCCCATTTTAGAGGCAGTCTACACTTAGTCATTATGGATCAAAAAAGGGAAGCTGCTATTGCTGAAGAATGTATGAAGCTTTGGTTATTTTCTGGCATTGAACAGAGCAGAGCTACTGCTGTCTCATGCGAGTCCACCCATCCACATTGATGAGTGGCTGAGAGCTCTGAGCTGTGAATTCTCTCTTCTCTTGAATGGAACCACCCAGGCATCACAGGGCTCCCTGAGCAGGACACAAGATTTGTGTTGTTCAGATAGAAGGGGTCACTGATGGAGCACATCCAGCATGAATACCCTTGAGGCTGCTTGTGTGGAAAGTAGCATCATCTGCATTCCCTGGAGAAAGGCACTGCAAGGAGGCATAAGGATTCACAAAGAGATTAGGCAAGAAGTGAGAAGAAATTAGAAAGGGTTTTGGGTGCCAATATAAGGAGGATTCTGCTCCAGATTCTCTTCCTGCCACAGTGTGTTGGCTTCCAGGAGTGGGATGTGCTTGTGGAAATGAAGAGCAGAGTCATCCCATCCTTCCTCCCAGGCTGGGTTCACAGTCTAATGTGATGGCCTGGTGGTACCACCATGAAACACCCACGTGCCATGGACATTTCTGCCCTTCCAGCTAATTCTGTGGGCCTTGTGTTTAAAAGATAAAGGGTCCCAGGACTGCTGCTAGGGGCAATTCTGACTTGGGGTGGGTTGCACCACTCTTCCTCTGGAGCCTGGCAGCTCCCCGGGGCCAGGTAGTTCACTCAGAGATGCAAAACTTGGGGACACAGTTTCCCTTCACTCTCCACCAGCACTCTGCCTTGAAGCAATCAGTCAATCTGACAATTCATTCGCAGCTCTGGATCATGGAAGTGTTTGCTTCAGTGAGCTTTTGGAAATTTTTTTTTTAATGCATTCAGTTCCCTGTAAGTAGTGTCTTTTAATTTCTCATGAATAATTATTAGTCTATAACTCCAATCAGTTCTTAAGATCCTGTACCTCATCAGGAAGTTAATTACACTTAGTTAGCAATTGCAACAAAAAATGTGCTTCTTGTTGACTCTGCACCAAATCCTCATTTCTTCTCCTGATGGGGCTTGTGTTATCTCCCTGGGAAGTGTCTTGGCTATCATTTATTTACAAGGCTGTCTTTATTTCAAAGAAATACTGAAATGACCTTACAGGAGGAAATTATGACATAGGACTCGCTGATGGTAAGAAAAACAAGTTGAGACTTCCAGTAATAAGTGTCAAGTCAAGCAATGAGACGTCAGATCAGCTTAATATAGTACATGAAAGGCCTACTTCTCAACCTGCTTGCCTTCCTCTATTCCTCTGTTACTCAAGAACTGGTTATGGAATTGCTTTTTATTTTCTAGTTTCCATAAGGGACCAGAAAGTGTGTGCAAGTTCTTGAGCCACGTCCCCTCAATTCTCTCCCATTGCTCTGCCAGCTCCTGGGCTGTCGTACATGGTCCCTTCTGGCTTAAGATTCCTCCTCGAGCATCAGCAACATATGCACAGGCTCCTTTTCAACCTCCTGTGGGAGCAGGCTCTTCTCAAGCCCTCAACGAGCCTCTATGTCTCCAAGTACTGTGGAGAAAGCCTTGGCAATCAGCTCCGTTGCTGACACATGTCACATACATGTGTCATCGAGCAGTTACAGCCACCATGATGTCTCTCCCGTCTGACAGCTTTCCTCTGCCATGGCTGTTGTCAGGCACTACAGAGGAAGAGGCAAAACTTGCGGTGATAAAAAACAACACACCAAAAGATTTATTTTAATCCTCTTTATTCCCTAAGATTTATGCCATTTACAGGCTTAGATTGAAAAATACCTTGTCGTGGCGAGTTCCTCGGTTAACGTTCATAAGTTTCCCACCATGATGACTCACACTTCTCCAGCATTCTACTTCTGCACATTGTGGCATTCCCCCAGGACACAGGGAAGGTGGATGATCTGCTGCAGGTCTCTGCTTTGGAACTACTCCTGTGGAGGTTCAGGAGTGGTTTATAGTTACCAAGTCTCTGCAGTGTTTTTTCTCCTGAACTAAGGATTGGGTTATTCTCAACATAATCTTCATTTAATTTTGAAGCTTCTGTAATTGTGGCTTTTGGTTTGAAATCTTGCTGATTCTGATATTTCTTTCATTTGCATCTCATGTCATACAGTGCTGCTGGTACTGTAACAAAAGGTGCTCTATCTTCATTTGCCTCCTAACACCACATGGTGTCTTAGAAGAACTAGAGAAAAATCAGATAAACTCTCCTTTGGCATTCCTGAGCATTGCAGCTGCCACAGGTGGCTTAAAGATGCACTGCCACATGGAAAGGGCATATTTTGAAATGTGTAAAGTGCTTCTTCCCTTCAGGTAAGTGTTTTGAGACCTGTTATACTTATTATGGAGCCCAAATTTCATCAGCTATAAAGCCATCCAGCCTCCCCTGAGGTTACCCTCCGTATAGGGAAGTTTCATTTGACTACAATGACCTGTCTGCAATTCTCATTTTGACAGTCCTGCTCTCCTTCATTCCCAAGAGAAAGTGATTGGGCATCAGTGAACCCTACCAGACTCCAGGCTTTTTTGGAAACAAAAAGTCTTCATGTGTCTTCCCTGCTTGAGCTGTTGCAGCTTCTTGGCTGTTCCTCCTGGCCACGGAGGCTTTACCTGAGACTCCACACAGCAGCTGTTCCTCCCTTCTAGCTTCCTCCAGCCTCTTTCTGTTTGTTTATAAAAATTCTTTGTGTCTTTCACATTCATTAGCAGTTTGCCATCTGCTGTCTTAATAAAGTAATAAATGAGTGTCGTGGTGAGTTTCTTGACAGGGCTGAAAGCTGCATTTACATAAGTATTTTCATCCATCTTTTCTAATTCTAGTCACTTTCATCTGCAATGTGGCCCGATTCTTTATGTTTCTATAAGTTTTTTTCCTAAACGCCGTGGCGGCGCTGAGACAGGGGCTTATGAAGAAATGCCATTGTGAGATCTCAGGTCTGGGATGTGCCCTCGATGCCTTTCAGAGCAGAGCTGCTGGAAACAGTAGGAGCCACTTTCACACCACATCTGCCCCTTCTCGTGCCCTGCTGCTCAGCCAGAGCAGAGTGGTGTTGGCTTCGTCGGACACTAAAGCAGGGCAGCACCAGGGGACTCCTTCCCTGGACACTGCAGATATTTTGATGGGGTATGTAAAAAACCATCCATTTTAGCAGCTTGTTGTTCTTTCCTCCGTGTGGGCTCATGCAGCTGGGAAGATTGATCCTGTTTCACGGCAATTCTGAAGGAGTTAAAGACACCAGCAGAGAGTGCAAGATTGCTTCCCTCCTGGCTCTCTTTCTGCTTATCAATTATTTCTCTATTTCTCTATTGCAAGAGTGGCAGTGGCTAATGATGGGCTGGAGCATTTCGACATTCATCAGAAGGCTCCTCAAAGCCCTTCGTTGAGGCAGAAATTAGTTTTTGCAGGCAGGTTTAACATCAGGTGTAGGAGGGAAGTGTAAGAATCAATTGCAGCTCCTGGTTAATGATGCTTTACAAACTCGAGTCAAAGGGAGACCGCCCAGGCTGTTTTTCCCCCTCTTAAAGGGAAGAAGGAGTTTACTCCCTCACTTGAGTGAGGCTTTGACATCAAAAGGGCAATCACCCCCCTCTTTCTACAGCTGGTTGTACCCCACATCACTTGGCCATCCTGCCCACCCTTGTTTACTTGCTCAACTTGATGGGCTTGTGAGTCAGCAGCATCATCTTTAAGGGCGGGGGGGGGACACACAGTCTCTAGAAGGACTGTCAGACATGTGAGCATCCTTTGTAACTTACTCTGAGGGTGAGATTCAATGCAGCATCAGGATGGTTTGGCAAGAAAGCTTGGAGTGAAAGGAATGGCCTGGGGTCTCAGTGGGGTCACCACAGAATCATAAAATCATAGAATATGTTGGTGGGAAGGGACCTTAAAGGTCATCTAGTCCAACCCCCCTGCAGTAAGCAGGGACATCTTCAACTAGATGGATTGTCCAGAGTCTCATCAAGCCTGACCTTGAATGTCTGCAGGGATGGAGGTTCCGCTACTTCTCTGGGCAACCTGTTCCAGTGTTTCACCACCCTCAGTGTAAAGAACTTTTTCCTAATGCCTAATCTCAACCTTCCCTGCTCTAGTTTAAAACCATTGTCCCTTGTCCTGTCGCTACATGCCCTTGCAAACAGCCCCCCCCCAGTGTTCCTGGAGCCTGTTTAGGGACTGGAGGGGGCTTTAAGGTCTCCCTGAAGCCTTCTCTTCTCCTCCTTGCTCTTCAAATGCTGCCTAAGCAGGATTAATAGCAGTCCCTGTGACCTGAGAAGTGAGCTTCATGGCCCATAAGGTAAAATCTGGCCTTCAGATAATTTAGGGGCTTGTTCACAGAAACCCTGTGTGATATTAACCACTTTTTCCTTTGTATGAAAAAAGCTGTCGCAGATCAGACTAGCTCAGGTAGGGGGTGAATAGCAGACTGTGAGACAGACAGACAAGTGATTTTTTTGCACTGATTTTTTGGTTTGTTTGTTTGTTGTTTTTTTTTCCTCTTAAAAATAGTTGATGTGTTTAAAAAATGTGGTTTCAGAACTTCTTGGGAATCAGTGAATAGCTTCGGTCAGGGGAAAAAAAAGGAGGGGGGGCTGCAGAGAAAGAGATGCCCAAGTTAAAGGCAAATAATTTCATTCCAACTTTTTCTAGACACACCAGTTTGTTTTGAAACCTGGCTGTAAATTGTCATTGCAGGAAAAAATAAGAGGCACCAAGGTTATTGGCAATGAGGTGGGGACATGGTGTTTTGTGTTGCAGTTTGGTTTTGTTTTTTTTTTTTTCTTTCTTTTCCTGCTGTTCTGTTTGTCCTTTGATTTTTTGTGAGGAAAATGAGAAGCTGTCTACATCTCTTGAGCTACCAGAGGTAGCTCTTGTGTTAGTGACTGGTCAAAAATATTTGCTTAGAAGGTCTTCATGAGCAGAGTGAAGAGATTAAGTTGTTTTGCCTGTGTCCTGAGCTAAGCCCTCTCTCTCTGGAGGGATGTAAAAAATGCTGGTGCTGCACTGCAGGACTCCAAACTGCTCATGACCTACCTCTCATCCACCATCCAGGGTGGCTTTGTGCTTGGCATGACTAGGGCAGGAGAGGAGATTGGGTTTGCACCTCCATCATCATAAGCCCACCCTCACCAGTACAGCCAGGCTGACCATCCCAGTCACCCCACTGCCCCCCAGGGCTGTAGTGTGCCTGCAGAGGAGTACCCACCTTCCCCCAGCAACGCAACGGAGAGAACTCAGCTTCAGGCAATAAACCCCACTTTGTGAAGCAAAACGTCTCCCACACCCGTGGGGAACAGATCGTGTTGGATACATTAAAAACAGCAGTACATCTCTGTGAAACCACACTAGTGTAATTCATCCCCCTTTTTTGTAGGCAGGAGAAGACACCCGTCTCCAAAATTCAGTTACTTGGACTGTGCTGGGAGGCAGCAGTCACCTCTGCTCCCCTCCATTGCTCAAGCCTCTTTTAACCTAACGACAATTCTGCTAACAGCCAAAATCAATACCATCTCAGTGTCTCGATCTAATCACAGTTATAAAGTCAAAGAACCAACAGGGTTGTAAAATTTCAGTGTGGGGTGATCATTTGGCTTGAGTTTAACCCCAGAGACATTGGGAATGACTGAAATTATTGCAGATAACTGGAAAGTCATCGGGGTCCCCAGTGACACCAAGTCCTTCTTCTCACTGGGAAAAGGGAAGGAGGCCAGTAGCAAGGGCCTGGCACATGCCACCATTGGGCTGTTGGAGTCTCCTGTGGGGAGGACAGGCAGGGAGACTCCTTCCCACAGCAAGTTCCTGCAACTGTTAACAAGGACCAGGCACTATATCCCACATCCTCAGCTTCACCCAAAACTGGGAGTGCTCACATGGAAATGCAGAGCTGCAGAGAGTCAAATGTGGCTTGACATTGCCCAGCACTGTGCAACTTAGGAATTTGCCCCTGTAGAACCTCTGTGGAGGAACAAAATTTGAAGGACACATTTTTGGAGTGAGAAAATTTCAGGGCAAGCCACTGTGAGGCTGAGTGTGGAGCTGCCTGGCAGCAGATGTCAGCAGAAAAATCAGACCAAGGAAACTGAGAGAGGCAGAAGAGGTTCCCTCTGCCTCACAGTTGTCCTGGCAGCAGCAGTGACTTTGGGCTGGTCTTAACCCTCCCCAAAACTGAAATGAGGCCAATGTTACAGCTCTTATGTCTTCATCCAGTCCAGGAATCCTTGGTTGCCAGTTGCCTTGGTTTGAGCCATCTGTGCTCTTTCCATTCTGGGATGATGGAGCTGCCAGGCCCCGCTGCTGAGCTGGGGCAGCAAGAAGTTTGGGGTTGATAATTCTTGATACTGGTACTCGCTGATATTCACTCAAACCCACTTTTAGGCACTTGCAGTGTCAAAATTTGCAATTTTAGCACCCAGTGGGTTTGGTTTTGCCACTTCACCTATCAGCAAAAAGCCCAAATTAATTGAATAGCATCTGTCTACAGTCTAAGGAAAGAGATGTACCATATGCAGGGATGGCTCGTCCTGTCCTGACAAAGACACATCAGGTAGGATGAACCTTGACCCGGCAGTGCCTCTGTCTCCCTGTACCCAAAGGTGTCATGGTGTAAACCCATTGGCCCATTGACCTACGCTGCAAACTTGTAGAAGATAAAGTTAAATGAGATGTCTCCGTGCCTCCAAATTTCTTTGAAATGCTTTAATTACTTGCACAATCTGCACTTTTTGGTGTGCTGGGTATCTTTAAGAATTCTCAGTAGGTTTCTGAGGACTTGGGATCTCTGGGAGTAGTTCTTGGCTTTGTAATATATACCTGTGATATCTCTGGGTCTTAGTCCCCCCAGACAGAGGGGGTTACTATTCCTCCTTTTGCCTCTCCAGAAGCCAGGATGGAGGGGACCTGTTTCATTTTTCGTGCCCTGATCCTGCCTCCTGTAACCTCAGGGAGTGTTAGCAGGAGATGTGTTGACCTGTCTTCCACTGCCCCAAGCCTTGGTTCTTCACCCATGTTTCACTGCTCCTTTCACATGTATCACATCTGAGACAAAGGATCTGAACACAGAAAAGAAGCCAGACATAGCACCATTAGAGTATTTCCAAAAAGTGATGCCATTTGTGTGCTGGGATGCTGTCACATACAGCTCCTACAGACTCCCAGGTATGTGGCAATCACTGCATGTGGGGTCACAGCTCCAGCTTCTGGGGTCAGGAGAGTGGGGTATGAGGCTTGTGTTTGGTTTCTGACACCTTCCTACTCTGGGCAGGGGTGCAGAGTTCCTGCAGAGAAGCGTCAGTGTTGCTTCCTGCTGGCATCCCATTTTCTTCCTGGATTTCCATCAACTGGCACGGAAATGTGTGGGCTGCCAGGATGGGCCCACTGACCCTGCAGGCAGAATGGCTGGAGCCCCAATTCAGTCACAGATGCACCAAAGTCAACATTTCCCTCCTCTGAGCATCTGAGCAACTGGATTAGAAATGCTAATGCTGCCTTCCCATCCATTAAGTGTTTGGTTTTGTGATAGCTGACAAATAACATAAGCGCACACTTATTTTTGCTGCTTCTGCAAAGTTCAGTAGGATAAACAAGAGCATTTTTCATTCATTTTAGGAAAACTGATAGCAAGTTCTGATTTCAGCCTGGACGGAAATTTTCCTTGTAATAGAACCTTTGACTTCTATAGCTCTAGATTTGTCTGGAAGGGCTTTAAAAAACTTTACTCAGATTATCCATCCTGGAATGTTTGAGTTTCCAAATGCAGTGCCTGGTTGAAAGTTGACATGGTTATGAGATAACTGTGTTCCAAACAATCCCCTTTCTTCAGGGTTTCAGGCAGAGGCACATCTCTGAACCCTCTCAGGTGAAAGCCACAAGTCAAAAGGCATCTCTGCATTAGCACATGGACAGGAATTGACAGTACTTAATAAAACTGACTATCGCCTCCAGCAAGAACAACACAGACATCTTACATATTTGAAAACAATTAATACCCCTGACTGAGGACAGGCTGCTGAACAGGAAAGCATGCCAGAGACAAGCAGCAACTGGCCAGTTTCACTGCAGGGTGCACAAGGGTAGTCTCCTCCCGACACGAGGCTCTGCTTAGCACCCAGAGCCAAGGCAACGTCACCAGAAGTATTTGCCCAAGGATCCAGATCCCAAGTCAATGTGGCATCAACATTTCTGTTCTCTCTTTTTTTCTGATGAAAACAATGCATATTTATCTGACCTGCATAGCTGCTGGTATCTAGCAGTGAACCATAGAGTGGTTTGGGTTGGAAGGGACCCTAAAGACCATCTAGTTCCCCTGGGCAGGGGCACCTCCCACTAAACCAGGTTGCTCAGACGGTACTGGTCCCTGTGCAGACACCAACCTGTAATGAAAGGATCGTCCAAAGCCTGAAGAGTGGGGTGGGATGTTCTCCTTGCAGTAAGGCAAAGTCTTGGAATTTGGAAGGAGAGAGATCAAGAGCTGGAAAAAGGATAAAACAATGAAATTATTCAAAACCATCCCAAAATTCAGAGTCCACTTTAGAGGGAGAAGCAGGCTCTGACCCTCTATTCCCAGCTCCCTTCTGTATTTTTCTTACCCTCATAGTTACCAGTATAGCAATAGAGGGTTTAAGTCAGAGGAGATGGGATGAGCAGACCTAGGACAGAACGAGAACTAGGGTTATGAGGAGCAGGCTCAGAGCTGAGTCCTGGCGCTGGCATGGCTGCTGGGAGAGCACAGGCAGGTGAATGGTCCACAGTCTGTCCCCTGAAAGCAACACTCTTCCTCCCCCTGCCCATCTGATACTCCCAAATTTCCCCTTGCACTCTATGAGAGATCCAGATGAGATCCCCCATGTGCTCTCATTTACAAGCATCCCTGTTGAACTACCTGTGGGACAGAAGACGTGCTGCCACAGGAGCAGCATCCTGGACTTCAGGTTCACTGGTGCTGGCAGTAACAGAGCTCTCAAAAGGGGAGCAGCAGGATTTATTGCAATGAAGCAACGTGCCAAGAGCAGATCGAAGTGTGTGACCACAGCTCCTGCTCAACGACTCTTGTTAGCAATCAGAACATCAATACTAGCTCTCCAAGGAAACTGTATTTTACTCTCTTCCCTCAGAGCCAAACTTCAGCTCATCTTGGCTGATTCTTTCCCCCCCAAAAGCCCTCCCTGAATTCCCATATTACAGACACAAGGATTAGGGCAGATCTGTTTCTCTTTGAGCAACCTGGTTGCTCCAAGCCCCATCCAACCTGGCCGTGAAAAGAGGTCAAAGCTAAAACCAATGTACATTTTTCTTGGCTCCTGGCAAGTGTCCACAGCAGCTTTCTCCTGGAGTTACTCCTGAGCATACACTTGTAGATGTCCATTCCCCTCTTCTTTCAGTTCTGTAAGGATGTTGTCTCGCAGAACTGCTTTTGAACTGAGTTTGAGGCAGGACAGATGCCAGCACTTCACAGAGGGAGGATGGTAGATGACCTTGGCCAAGGCCCAGAGCTTCAGGAAAAAAACCCGTTTTGCATTTCAAGACGTGGATTTACAGCCTTAGGAAGAAAAGCAGACTCATATTCTTCTGCAAATGGCTGACACAGAGCTTCCAAGAGCTAATGAATTTTCCGAGAACTCATTTGTAAATCCAATAATTAGTTTATGAATAACAATTAATTAAAAATTGGCTCCCCCAAGAAATGTAGCATGTCATCCTGTCATTTGTCCTGATTGATCTTCACACAAGAATATTGCAAATGCCTGAGACACATATATTGGAAAAATTAACTGAAACCTGGCACAAAGGCTGTATTTCAGTAAAAATTGATTGAAGTGAAATGCAATTATTAATGATTGTCATGTATAATTGCTGTGATTATGGGCTGCATTCTGGGGAAGGGACATGTAATTCAGACAATTGGCACGTCAGGGATAATTCGATTCATCACCACCTCCCTCCTTAACTCGTTCGCACCCTGGGGTGACGAAGTGCCCAACCGGGGAGGTGTCCCCATGTCTCCCCACCGGGCCAGGAGGAGACCTTTGTCTGAGGGCGACTGTCACTTCACAGCTCTCAATTTTAAATGAAAGCCAAACTGGGAAAGACTTGTGCTGTGCTGGTCTGGTGACCCTGTCCGAGCACAGAGGGGGTGGCACCTGGGGACAGGAGTCACCATGACCCAAGTCATCTTGGAAACATGTACAAACTTTGTTGCTGATGTTTTAACAATTATTGAAAATACCAGAAACCTGAAATTTGCAGGGGCAAAACACATTTTGAAGTGACAAGAAATGCTCTGAAATTGGGCCCCCCTCTGAAGGAGAGAGATCAAGCAGGAGGAGCAGTTCTGCAAAGGAAACATTCCATTTCATGTTGATGGACTTGTTTTAGTTGACTAAAAATAGTGTTATTAAAGGTGGTGTTCATCTTGCCTAAAAGGAAACTGCACCAATTTTGTTTGTGTGACATGTGCCATTTTTCTTCTGAATTTTTTGGTTCAGCAGCTGGAGCAGTATATTCATTATTTTCTCAAATCCGCATGCAGCCAAGTTGTTAGTTTAAAAAATTAAATATGAGATACACCAGTACCTTTTGTCTGCTTTTCAGTAGCTGAGATAAACCTAGACCAGCTCACAGCTGTTCTCACTATGCTTTTTGGTCTGTCACTGCCTGTATTATTTGCAAAATGATTTCAGGCTGATTCTGCATATCTCCCCATGCTTCAAAAGGAGATAATCTGGGTTCTTGATTAGGTTTTGTGTACAAAATTTTAAATTATTTAGAATAAGTGAGGCAATTCCAAAGAAACAAACAGTAACAGCCACAAGTAACAGAGTCAGGCTCCAGCCTTGCTGTCTCTTGGCATCTAAGACTGGGAACTGCTTGCCCTGGGTCCTCACTGCAGTCAGAGGAGAGGCACGGGTCAAACAAGTCCCTATAAAGGATTCCTTTCTTTGATGCTCATCCCGGGATGAGATGGACCTGCACACCTGGGTGCTGTCTTGCAAACAGCCCAGTCCTTTCATACAGAGAAAATAGTCTAAAGGCCCTTCCCATGATGGTTTCAGACTGATGTGCTCAGAAATGGAAGCTGTTCTTAGATTAGTTAGGTTTATGACAGCTCCCAGCAGGAACTGCAGGCAAACTGCAACTTAGGGATCTTTTCATTGCCCTCCAAACCATTATTATAAACTCAGAAATTCACAGTTTTTTGCTAGGCATAGAAGAAATGCTGGTATGCCACGGTCCAGAAATGCACAGCTGAAGTACTAAAGAAGTTTTAATTCTGTCTTGCAATAATGATGAGCAATAACATGTTATTGTCAGAGGCATCTGAGATCATACACATCCAGGTTTTTAACACTTATTTGATCTTTTCCTTTTTTTTTCCTTTTTTTTTTTTTTGTCTTCCCAATCCTTATATTTGGTTCTCCTTCCTCCATACGAAGAATTCTTTGAACTGCTTCAACAAGACAGACTATGCCTTCCTTCTCTGATGTCAGTGAAAAACACCATCCAAAGCTTCATCCCCTCTCTGATTGGTTTCCTATTGACCTGGCAAACACAGACTGTTGCTTCAGGCATTTCCCATTTCTCCCCTCTTAGGCTGAAAAATAGGAAAATACACACTTGTCCATCAAAGGAAGAAAGAAGAACATGCAAACATATTATCTACAGGGTTTCTGGGAGTCACCCACAGCCTCCCATGAAGTGAAACTGAGACAGATGAGTCTTTTCCTTCAGCTCCGCACCCAGAGAGAGTTTATCTGTTCACAGATAATTTAATGTTCTGAGACATTTGTGCATGAATCCTTGGTAAAAAGCTTCCCAGCAAAAATATGCTCTAGCCAGCCCCTGCAGCAATGCTACACAGCACTTTGAGCTGGTGTGACTTTGATCTCCTGATAGAAACCAGCCTCTCTCCCTTGCTTAGTCAAACCCTCTGGAGTCTTTGCACCTGAAAGTCTGTTCATCACGCGAGATGTGTGCCTAAGTGAATTAATAAATAATTATTTATTTATGAGAAATACAGCTTTTCTTTTCCTTTCCCTAAATACCATACATCATCCTTGAGTACAAAATTAATTGTATGGGTGTTTAGTGTTAAATATGTTAATTGGTTTATGATTTTAAATTAATTAAAGTATGGTCTTTTGGGAAATTCAGCATCTTTTGTCAAACCACTTTGTTGCTTGTAATGAGTCCAAAATTAAAATATCCCATACTTCTCCAAGCTTCTGTTACATTAAAACTCATTAAACTTTATTTCTTTCTTTACTTTTAACTTAGCCATAGATTGATTACTTTTTTCCTCCAGCAGTGGGTTCAACTGTTTAGTGTCTTTGTCACCAAAACCAATGATATATTTGTGCTATTAGTAGCCCATGAGGAATTCCTTTGTCTTGGTAAATCTGTCGCTTCCTTTCATTCTGGATGGGTTTCCATGTAAATCTGCCTTTGAGCCCCTCTTGTGGTCTGTCAAGAGAAAGAAATGCTCATTCGTCTCACCCTTTGTCAGGCTTCTGCTGGAGTGCAGGAGGTGGTAAAGCTGTTTTCTGTGCTGATTAAAAGGGAGTCTGGATGACCACAAGAGATGAAGATACCAACAGAGCCCCCCTCTTGAGGCAGTGGAGCAGCCCCTCAATTACACAACAGACCTGAGGTGGATCTCTCCACACATTTTTCTTCACAAAGTACAAAAGCAATAAAATGGTCCTTGAGTTTTGAACTATGTCTTGCTTGAAAGTACATCAGAATTAAAAAAACTCTTGAATTAGAGAAGCTCTGCTCAGTGGAAAAAGCCAGCTACCTGCAATTGGCACGACACCCTGTCAGATCAGCCTTTCCAAGAACAGGGAGAGACTTTCCCATCCTTGTCCTCAGTTCAAAACTTTCTAATGCCTTCCCAGTTTGCACTGGGAAAATCTGCCCAGCCCAAGTTACCATTTTTACATGCCATGTTTCTGCTCCCTTGTCCTCACAGCAGTCTCATAGCATCTGCTGATGTTGCTGACTACCTCCTGCCCCTTGCCCTCTCCTCCTCCCTCTCCAAGCTGAGCTTCAGGGCAGAGGCTCTGCCAGGCAGCTGAGGATTCCTCCAGACACAGCAGACAGCCAAGCTGCACAGCTCCTCTGCACACACAGAAAACGGGAAAAATGAGCTGGTAGTCAGATATTGTCCACTAGAGAAAACAATCTTCTTTGTTGCTCTTACAAACAGCTAAATAGCTCAGGTTGCTGAAGGCAAAACACCAATCTCCCAGCTGCTGAGGGGGAGGGTGGCTGTTTTGTCAGAAAAAAAAAAATTCTCACTCACAGATAAGAGAAAAAATATAAGAGTTCTCAAGTGGCAGGTTCCTGTATTGCTTGGTTTAGTATCTTTGCCCCAAATCAACCCATGAGTCTTGAGAAATTCACAAAGCTGCACTTAAATCGAAATGTATGTAGCCCAAGGACAATATCAGTGTCCTTATTTCATGAATCACCTTTGTAATCCTCTGGGATCAGAGTCCTACCACACCAAAGCAATGGTTCTGAAATAAGATGGAGGTTCAAGAAAAATCTTTGATGTGGTGTTTAAGAAAGTAGCTCTGTAGCATATTTCTCTCCTGACTTAAATTTGATAAAACAGACCAGGGAACTTAATCCAGAGATTTCTTCACTAGTTACAGAGTGTGTGGGAGTGATGGAAGAGTTGTCACAAAGACACTGAAAAAATGGCTGAGGAATGATCAGATTTTGAGGAAATCCCTATAGCCTTAGGCATGGAGTTGCAAACATTAAATATGGTCACCTGGCTTCACTCACCAAGTTTGAGTTTCCTTGGCTTTAGCTTGCCACTCTTCTGTTGGCCTTTGCCTTCTCAAGTAATAATTGTGCCCTCTGCTATTGGAAACCTCTTCCTGTACTCACTGTTAGACTGAGATCAGTGAACTTCTATAATCAAGAAACCATGTCTTCCCATCTCTCCTTGAGCAAGGCTTTCCAGGTCTCAGTCCTTCCTGTGACTCCTTTCTGAAGCCTTTCTGGTTTTCATGTTTCAAAACCAGGCTCATGGAGGGCTCTAAACCTGAGGCCCAGGCGGGATGAAACAGCACATGGTGGAAGGAGGAAGGGTTTGCTCTCTTCCTGCACTGCTTGAACCAGGTTTGGACAAAGGGTTGGCAGTGTAGGGTGGCTTGAGGTAAAGCCTTTCTTGTTGCTACCCTATGCTAAGCCTTCTCAGAGGCTTGGTAGATCTCTGAAGGTCCTCAGCTGGTGTCTGTAGCCCATTATATCATCAGTAGTGTTAGAGAGGTTGCCTCTGTGCCTGTCTCTTTGTGTATCCCGGCGTGGCCACGGCTGCTCTCTCCTTCTGTGAACTTGGCAAGTACTTCTGGATGGTGGGGATTGCATTTTATCTCTTTTCCATCAGCCCTGTGGGGGACTGAGCACCAAATGGCAAGGCAGAGTGTAAAGTTAATTTCGGGGAAATTGTCTTTTCTTGTGGTCGGTTTTGTCTCCTAGCAGTGCGCAAAGGCAGCACGATTATCTGTTTCTGCCAGCGCTTCTAGTGCTGAAAAGTCTCTAATTAAAGGCATGCTGAGTTGTAGATATAGGATATCTTAATTACATGTGTGTGAATAAAGCATTTAACAAGATGTGAGAGGTCCTTCCCTTCCCCTTGGAGCCACCAGATCAAAGAGAAAACCCGCTCCCTTGGAAACAGACAAAGTGTGCTGGTTTCCGGAGGGATGTTTTGTTACCAGACTTATCTCCAGACTTTTCCTGAGCTAGTGCCAACCTTTGAGAACAATTAAATAAAGAGAGGGATGGTACAGCTGGTGCTGCAGGAGCTCTTTCCCCCTTGAGAGGTAGCTCCTGCTCAGTCGGAGACCAGCGATGCACACAAGGAAGACATCAGTAAGTTGGGGCAACGCTGTCCCTCACTGTCTCCTCAAGCAAGACCTGACCTGCCCAATTTGGAGCCAGAGCCTGCTCATCAGCTGAATGGTTTCATTCGGTGGCTTCCAGACCGCAGCTATCAGGAGGCAGGTCTACCTTGATCGTGTCCTCCTTGTACTGGGGCCAATGAACAAGGCGTACACTGCTGTAGAGGCACTATTTCCTCAGAAAGGACTCATTTTAACAGGTTCTTCCTACTTCTTTCCCCCACAGAGAAGCTCTTGCCAGTCTTAACTGTGTAGTCATCTTCTATACTCGCAGAAGTGTGATCTGGCACAACATGAGTCAGGGACAAGCAAGTGAAGGCAGATGTGACACTGAACGGAGTGGCTACATCGTTTATCTAGGAATAGAAGCTCATTGGACTGCTCTTGCACTGTGTGTTCAACAATTATTGGTAAAATAATTGGGGTCAAATAGAGATGCTGGGAAGGTGTATCCATAGCTGTCTCCAAACACACCTGTACAGCCCACACTGTCTAAGAATATTGATTTGGGGTCTTGCCATGTCCACTGCAGAGATTTCAGACAGAAAAATGTGGTTTCAGGTGAGGCTACCAAAAGATGAGCCTTTAGTGAGAGGAACAGAGGGCCTTTTGCCACAGAAGTTGGGATGTTTTGAAGAAGAGCAGTTACCCCCGGTACAACTGAGAGGTGAAGAGGACCCTGGTTGCAAAAGCTGGATGATCACTTGCTCTGAGATCAAGGAACCAAACGTTCCCACAGACAATTCATCGGGTCTGCAGTGACTTTTAATTGCAATTCCTTCTGGGGCAGCTTCAAACTCCAAAGCAGAAGCCAATAGTGTGATGGGGTGGGTTTCTTTCTAGCTCTTTGTTGCTCTGGATGACACAAGAAACATCCAAACCAGATTGGCTAGACAAAAACAAATATCACCAATGTTTTTTTCTGCAGAAAGCTGGAAGTGGCCACAAGGGACATGGCTTCCAGCAGCTTGGCATCAGTTAGCCTTACCTGCACTTCATTTCAAATCAAACACAATCATTTAGGACTATCCCTGGACTGAGATTAATCTGGAGTTGTGTCCAGAACAACTTGTGTCTTGATGTTAGTTTGAGTGAAAACAGTGTCTAGAATCTGGCTCTCTGTTGAGTGAAAATATTCATTTCATTCGAAGTTAAGGTGAAATAGATTTCTAAAACATTTAGGGGACCCTTAAAATAGCTTTTTAGAGTGTGTTTACAGAGGGAAAATTGTTCAAGTCATGCCAGTTGTAAGACCTCATTGGGTTTTGAAGGTGGAATGCAGGCTCCTAAATCACTTTGGGAAATCCCTCCATGAGAAAGACAAGTCAGCAGCTGAGGTCACTCATTTATCAGCTTTACTGCATCCCCAGCCAGGTGCCAGCAGAGCTTCCCTACATGGTGCTACTGGGCAAATGTCCTTGGCAAGTGCAGAAGCATGCTTGGCTCGCAGAGTCTTTGCCGTGCCAGAGGGAATCCGCTGGCAACGAGACTCACCGAGGAGCACTGAGATCAGGGGAAGGCAAGGAGGAGTTCATGTGCATGAACTGGGTTATAACTGCTCTGCTTGCAGCTCCAAGGTACCCAACACAAAAATTAGTAAAACACAATACAATACAAATGCAAATAAAATACAGTTGTACCCAAAAACAACTGGGGGAAATGGAAACCGAAAATCAAATTTCCTATTTAAAGCCAGTGTTAGACCTCTTGGAAATGGCTCTGGGGAGACATCAGAGCCCCTTCCAGTCCCTTCATGAGCTCCAGGAGAGATGGGGAGGGACTCTGGGTCAGGGAGGGGAGCCATGGGATGAGGGGGAAGGGTTTGACACTGAAAGAGGGGGGATTGAGAGGAGATCTCAGGAAGAACTTGTTTGGTATGAGGGCGGTGAGAGCCCGCCCCAGGTTGCCCAGAGAAGCTGTGGCTGCCCCATCCCTGGAGGGGTTCAAGGGCAGGTTGGAGGGGGCTTGGAGCAACCTGGTCTGGTGGGAGGTACCCCCCAGGGCAGGGGAATGGAACTCAATGATCTTTAAGGTCCCTTCCAACCCAAACAATTCTATCGTTCTATGACCCCCTGCAGGGCTCCCAGGCCTGTGCCAGGGGCTGCAAGCACCTTCCAGGGGTGGGCACAGAGAGCGGGGGCACAGCCTGTGCCAGCACATCTCTGCAATGCCTTTCATCTAGCAATATAATAAAAAGCAACCACCCATATTTCCCCTGAGTTTGGGTAAGCTTTCCCTCTTCATGACATTACTGTTTTCTCCACGGATCAATATCTACCCTGACTGTCTTGGCTTCTTTTTATAGTGGATTAAATTGTTTTGATTAAATGAAAATGCTGGTGTATTACCAGGGAGGCTCAGGGCTTCTTTATCATGTAAACAAACGGCAAGGAGGTGGGTAGGACGATCACCAAGCGAGAGCAGAGCCTGCATGTGTTGCAGGGAGAAGAGTTACACTGAACGTTCATCCCCACAGTTCATTATCTCATGGCAATAAATTGTATATCTCAGCTTTCTTTTTTATTGCCATAAAACATAATGGACTTTTCCAAGTGCCGGGAATAATCTGTCTAGCAAGCAATAACACAAGGTGCTTTTTAAAAATTTCCTCCATTGCTTCAGTCCCAGCGTAAGCAGCCTTCCTGAAATAATTCAGGGGAAACAGGTCTGGCAGGTTCTGATGAGTCAGCACCATGAGCACGGAGAGGTTTCACACTCAAGCACTTTGTGTGACTTCTCCTCTGGCAAGAGGCAAAAAGACAGAATATCCACCCGAGGTAGCTCTGGCACCCTGTTGCCATAGTTACCCAAACACTTTGTAATCATCAATAGATGTGTTCTCCCAGCTCACTGCTATGGTCAGGGATTAATACCATCTCCATTTTATAGGTAGAGATCTGAGGCA
>BJBW01003968.1:277971-329804 GCA_004320125.1 Scolopax mira
GAAGGCAACAAAGCTGGTGAAGGGCCTGGAGAACAAATTTTATGAAGAGAGGTTGGTTGAAGGAACTGGGACTGTTTAGTTTGAGGAAGAGGAAGCTGAGGGGAGATGTCATCACTCTCTACAACTACTTGAGAGGACACTGTAGAGAGGTTGGGGCTGGTCTCTTTTCACAGGTAATTAGTGATAGAACAAGAGGGAATGGATTCAAGCTGCAACAGAATGGGTTTAGACTGGCCATGAGGAAACAATTCCTCACAGAAAGAGTGGTCAGACACTGGAATAGGCTGTCCAGGGAGGGGGTTGAGTCACCATCCCTGAAAGTGTTTAAGAGTCGTTGAGACATGGTGTTGGGGGATATGGTGTAAGGGAGAACTTTGTAGACTGGGATTGACGGTTGGATTCAATGATCCCAAACGTCTTTTCCAACCTAAATGATTCTATGATTTTATGAAATGCAGCGTGAAGACTTCTTTGTTACACCCTAAATTCTGCCTCAAATTCTGTCTCTGACCTGGTGTTCTCCTGTTCATGGCACTTTCCACCAGCCAATAGCACATAACTTGGTCTTTACTTTGATGCTGGAGGTGGTTTCACCATTTGCTGCAAAGATATCCCACTTGGGAAATAATCCCATCCCCTTCAATACTGTCTGAATCAAAGTGCAAGAGCAAGTCCTGTGCCTGCTCAGGATGGGAAGTGGGAGCAGAGGGACATCAGATAAGGCATTTTTTTCTCCAAATCCGAGAAAACACCCAGGAAAGCAGCACAGAACACATCAAAAATCACATTTTTAATCGCATATTTTTGGCTATGTCATCTCAAGGGGTCAAGGGAAAGGCTACCAAAGCATTATCTCTGTCAAGAACAAATATCACCAGCACTAAATCATGTTTGCCTTGAGGTTTCTAGAAGAAAAAGCACACTTACTTTTGTTGTGGTCTCGCCTGGAAATTTTACAGAAAAACAAGCTAAATTCTGCCAGCCAGAAGACAAATTGAGCTGAAAGCCTATTGCAAATTTCAACCTAGGAAGGTCTATTTGCCTTATAAATTCTGACTCTTAGTAGAAATGGCTAGTATTTTTTCTTACATTAGATTAATACATAAAGGTAAAAATACTGTTTAACACACACATCCTGGTCTTTTTTTTTTTTTTTTTTAAACAGATAATATGTATTCATGTTTTTAAATTGATCCCAGCAATTGCAAAATGACAGTCTTACGACACTGAGAAGCTGTTTCTGAGTATGTCTGGCATTTACAGAGGGTGGAACACTTTGAAAATCCTGCTAATCCCTGACTACATTTTGAGACCTCCAGATAACTTTAGAAACCCAATTTCCATGTCAGTTCACAACCAGGGGCTACTTCCACATCTAATTACAAAGGCAATTCTGTAACAGCTATGAAGCAATTGTTAATTGTGTTTGGGCTTCACTTTCATTATTTTCCTCTCCTCTAAGATGGCGTAAAACCAAAGCAGCTACACTGAAGCTCCTGGAATTCAGCATATAGAAATGAAGGACTGAAGGAGGCATATGGTACTGGAGCAAAGTGAAAGGTGTGCCCATAATCTTCAAAAATGTTGCAGTAAAGTGCAATCTTCTGCTGTGGAAACAGAAAAGCTCCTGCCTGGGATGAGCAGGCTCCATAAGGAGGTAGCCTCATTGCTAAAAGCAGAAAGGGCTCAGCATGACACATTCAGGGGTGAAACTGGGCCCTGAGGCAGGACTGCTAGTGCAAGGCGGGGAACGGAGCATAGAATTATTTATGTTGTAAGGGACCTTTAAGATCATCAAGTCCAACCATCAACCTAACACTGCCAGTTCCCCCCATGTCCCTCAGTACCATATCTACCCATCTTTTAAATACTTCCTGGGATGGCAACTCCACCACTTCCCTGGGCAGCCTGTTCCAACATTTGATAACCCATTTGGTGAAGAAATTTTTCCTAATATCCATCCTAAACCTCCCCTGGTGCAACTTGAGGCCATTTCATCTTGTCCCATCACCTGTTCCTTGGGAGAAGAGACCAACTCTTCCTGGCTAAACCCTCCTTTCAGGGAGTTGGAAAGAGTGAGAAGGTCTCCCCTCAGCCTCCTTTTCTCCAGGCTGAACACCCCCAGCTCCCTCAGCTGCTCCTCACAAGACTTGTGCTCCAGACCCCTCACCATCTTCACTTGTGTGAGCAGTGCTATAGGTTTCCACATACCTTGTCAGCAAACCTTAGCACGTGCAGCACTGCACCATCACAGCTGTGCTCTTCTCATTGCAGGAAAGACAGACCATGAGGCTGTAATTCCTCCATTGGTTCCTTTGCTGATGCACTGCCTGGCTACGGATGGGACTCATTAGATCCTCATTCCTCTAGCATCAGTCATCTGTTTAAATTACAGACTTCCACAAGTGTGTAACACATGGCACCTGTGACACTGTAGGAACCCTCAGGCTCATGTGAAAATTCTCATCTCACTCAGTCTGAGTGATCTGAGAGATTCCCTGCTCCTATCTGAGATATTCTGGTCTGGTTGAGGGACAAAGATTTTGCTGCCTCAACCAGAGCATCACTCAGGCTCTGCACAACCTCCTTTTCCAACCATGAGGCAAAGCTTAGCCTGTGAGACAGCATTTAGGACAGTAAAACTGGAGCAGTAACTTCTGGGATTGTGCTGTTACTCTGGAATGGGTGCTCAAACAAAGTCACCAGACACCTGTATTGAACTCCTTTCCTGCACACAAATTGAGGTGCAATCAAATGTATAAAGAAGCCCATGTAGGTGTAAAGAGAAGCCCAGCCAACTGCCTCTGATCCCTGACACACTTCAACTTCATAGAATCAGAATGTTTTGGGTTGGAAGGGACCTTAATGATCTTCTAGTTCCACCCCCCTGTTTTGGGCAGGGACACCTCCAACCAGACAATTGCTCATATGAAGTGAAGGATGAAGACCATTTTCTATACCCCAAGCTAGAGCAGATCAGCAGTTTCAGGGAGAAGAGGACTTGTACCACCAGCCAAATCTCCTGGCTGCACCTGTCCGTCCCCATGCAGCCAAAAAAAGATCTCTGTAAAAAATAAATTTTCATTATCCAATCATTCCTGCCCATCTAGCTTAATTAAAATTTGCCATTCAACTCTCAGGCAAGTGTTACACACAAAGAAGGTTAAAAGCCTCCCTCTTTACCTTTTCCTTGCATTTTGGGAAAAGTTCCCCGAATGGCCCATTTAGAATATAAATACTAGCTACTAATTTTATTTCATATTAAATGTCCTGCAAAGTAAATTTCACAAGTCTTTGCACTTCATCAACAAAATTAAAGCAGTTAAGGAAGGGATTTGCTGATGAAAGATGCTAAAATTGCCTGTCTCTAATTAATCCTGAAAAGAACATGATGAAGTAGAGACCCTTTACTTCATGTCAGCATTTCCCTGTCTACAACAATATTAATTCAAGCATCATGGACTGGGTTAAAATTTAGTGAGAGACAGATTGTTGGAGGTCTGCCATTCATTTAGGTTGCACTGGGTTTGTGGGTAGAAGAAGGTGTTCCCAGGGAAGTGTGGGAGCATTTACAGGCCCCACAAGAGAAGAAGTTTCAAGGTGTGTCAGGACTTTGTGTGGGTGAAGGAGGGATTTCTTGGGTACTCCGTCTCCAAGTGTGAGGGGGACAGAGAGCAGAAGGAGACAGAAAGCAGAAAGGAAGAGCCAGACACAGCCTCAGACCACTGGTAGCCCAAACGTGAGATGAAGGATAGATCTGGGTGTAGGTGGTGCCTGGAGAAGTCCCAGGACTGGAAACAGAGGCATGACCTTTGCTATGTTGTCTTTCTTTATGTCCAAGAAATCAAAATTTTGTGATTTTTTGGATATAAGAATTGGGATCTCATATTCAGTCACAATTTATCCCCCCAAATAGATGTGACTTGTAGAACATCCACAGTTCCTCATTCTCACAAAGCTGTCCTTTTTGCTGAGTTACTGGCTGGACTGGGACAGGCTGCTCTCCATCCTTCCTCCCTCCCACTGTGAAGGGAGCAGCACAAAATCCATCGATCTGAAAGAAGAAGACTCCAGAAAAGATCCTAAAGAGAGGAAGAGAGCATAAGGAGCTTAATGGTTTGTCCCAGTGATGAGACCCCTCTGGAGAAGAACAAAGAGAGTCATGTGGCAGTCAGTAGTAAATGTGACATTAGTCCAGGTCAAGGATTTCTTTCTGCTTCATTAGAGAGAAGCTGCAGAGCCAGAAGGGCACACAACAAACTTAAAAAAAAATAAATAGAAAAATAGATCATCTTTGGGTTTTGTTCAAGCAGCTCTTTCAGGAGTGGTGGCCAGCAACTGACCAAAGTAGAATAAAGATCTCATCATTAGCTCTTTCTAGCACCCACATCAGTCTGACTTCTTAATGTCATTAGCAAATCATAATTACTGAACTTTTCAAACCCAACATCTCAATCCGGGCAAACACCAGCGAGCTGGCATTTTCAAATATGCAAAATCAGCACGCATAGATTGTTTGTGTGCCCAGTCATCCATGTTGGTCAGCCTGCCCATCCTGGCTTGTTAGCTCTCATCTGCAACATCATCCATCCATGTCAGACCTCCATCACAGAATCACAGAAAGATACGGGATTGGAAGGGACCTCTGGAGATCACCACCGGCCAGAGCAGGGTCACCCAGAGCAGGCTGCACAGGAACATTTCCAGGAGGGTTTTGAATGTCTCCAAAGACGGAGACTCCACCACCTCCCTGTGTAGCCTGTTCCAGGGCTCTGACACCCTCACAGGAAATAATTTTTTTCTGCATGTTCAGACAGAACTTCTTGTGTCCCAGTTTGTGTCCATTGCCTTTTGTCCTGTCTCTGGAAATGCCCATGAGCAGCAGGGTCAAGTCCTCAGCTGGAGCAGTGGGGTGGACCCCTGTGTCACCAGCCAGCAGGAGACAGGAGGTGAGAGGCTGAAAGTGAAGCAACCACACTCACATGTCTGCCATCACCCCTCCTCAGAAGCCCTGGGAGGAGAGAGGGCTGGGAAGGCAAACGTGGGGTTTCTCCTGGACATTGTCACAGTCACAGACTCTTTCCACTTTCTTTCCTGTGTAGCCAGTTCCCTCGCTAAGTAGTTGATTTAAATAAGAACATCTATCTTCTAAATAGTGTGTATCAAACAATCAATCACTTGGAGGCTGAAAACCTCCCCAAATCTGTAATTATGGTGTCACAGCTGATTGTGATGAAAGTGAAGCTGTCAGGGAGACATTTGTGAGACAAACACACTTGCGCACAGCAGTTTTCCCCAGAGTGCTATGGCAAGCTTTCCTGCCATATGGGGCCGTGATTAATAGCCTGGCCTATATGTAAATATTTAGCTGTTTAGGAAGCAACAGGATCCAATTACCTTTCAACCCATTTATCTCCTCATGATAAAATACAAAGCAGAATTTTGAATTATTATTTTCTTTAAAAAAAAAAAAAAGATTAAAAAAAAAGCCCCGGTGACTCATATTCTTCTGATGATATTAAAGACATTCTTCTCTGTGCCCGAGGTAATACAGGCTGAGAGCTCAGCTGGGCAAGGCAGCTGAAATCTCTTATTTTCTCATTAATGTAATGTCCCTCTCCAAGGAAGTGAACGCTGGCACTTTCTGCCGATAACCCCTCGTGACTGTCTCCGTGACAGTGGCCTGGAACCAGAGCTCTTGCTGGTACACGATACAATCTGAAGCAAAGCTTCTATCATGAGCCCAGTGGTTTTTAGGATGATCCTTACAGCTTGAAGCTGCTGGGAGGAAGAACTGCCTGAGAACCGCAGCAGTCCCCCGGGGCAGAAACCAGACATTTCTGGCTCTCACAGTAGCAGGGACAGTTTGAAGCTCAGCTTCGTGTGCACCCAGAGTGGTGAAGAGGGGAGGAAAATATGCCTCCATAACAATTTCTTTTTTTTAAAACAATTCTATGACTTTTCTGGCAAGGTCAACATTTTTGTCTGTGTTCTCCTTTCCCAGCAGGACTTGTCCACCTCCATACCCCAGCTCTCTCCAACCTCTCTTCAGAGCCCCAGCACATCCCCTCCTTAAGGCAATGCTGGGAACTTCTCTTAGATGGTTACAGGTACTGTTTGCCACCTTCCTTGCCTTGATATATGAGTGCCACCACAGCCTGGATCACCAAGCTTCCTCCAGCTTCCAGTTCTGGACACGGGGTCATGGCTGGACTGCTTGGAAAACCTCTTTAGTCACGGTAATAATTCCAGAGGGAGGTGCTCAAGGAAACACGGGTCAAGGCAGTGTGTTCTACATGGCCTCAGTCAGCTTTGTCTTAGTGCAAACGGTGCTGCTGAGGCCAAGTTCAGATGGTCTCTTTGGTGATGGGAGCCATCCAGATGAATTGCTGCCACTGTCACACCATCACCTGCTCTGTCATGGGTTGGGCTGGACCACTGAATGAAGGACGATGCTCTCTGTGTCCTCTCTCCCCTTCAGAGGACAGAACAGAAAATAATAGAGAGACTTATGAGTTGAAAAGAAACTAGACTACTGAAATATTAATAATAAAATAATACAAAAGAAATTGTAATAACACTAATAGGAAAATAATTAAATACATGCAAGTTATAGAAAGCCATATCAAACTCACAGGATGATGATTGCATCACCAGTAGGCACTGGGAGTGTCCCAGACTGGACTCAGCAATAGATGGGAGCTGGATTCCAGATGTGGATACAGGAATGCTTGAATCAGATCAAGGGAGATGAACAGACAGAGTCCTCCTGGGGTGCTGGCCACTGAAGAAAGAGGTTGACCCTTTGATCCCTCAGCTTTTATGCTGAGGGTGATGCAGATGGGATGGAATACCCACACTGGCCAGTTTTGGGTCAGTTTCTGTCTGTTTCTCCCTACAGGTACAACCCCTCTATGCTTTTCTGCTTCTGACCCTCCAATGGTGAAAATAATGACGTGAGCTGAGCTTGGTTGTTAGAGCAAACAAGGGAAATCAGCAGGAAAGGCTGCTGCTTCCAAGAGAGAAAGAAGAAAGGAAAGACTAGTGGCAGCGGGAAAGAGCCATGCTGTGAGTGCCTCTGGAGTGGGGGAGGCTGGAATTGGAGAGGAAGGGGAGGCTCAGAAGGTTTTCAACCATTTCCACCTGGGGCTTGCTCAGCAGTTTCTCCTCTGGATGTAACCAGGTCATCCTCATCCCTCTGGCCACAGTCTTTTTGGTGGCTGAAGGAACGACATCAAAAGGCAGCACAGAGACACTTGCAAGCACTGAGGCTTGAAATGTGTTGAGTGAAGGAGTCTCTGGGGATCAGCCCCAGGTATAAAGTACAAATTGATCCAACAAGCTGCAGTGGGGATGGGGGCAGGGCCAACCAAGCCAGCACTAGAGTATATATCCTTGTTAGGGTCTGGAGCCACCATGGCTTGGTCGTGGTTTGCATTAATGCCAGGTTCAGTGCATTCAGACTTCTCCTACAGCTCTGCAAGGAAAGCAAGATGGGGTACACTCATCTGTGATGCAAAGAAATAATGTTGAAGTGTCCTCACCCACTTCTGGCTGTCCTCCCCTGACTGCTTCAGGCCTCAAGTCTGTCAGTGCCACATGGGTGATCTTCTGGAGGACCCTACATCCAGGGTGAACTTGAAGAAGGTTCATGAAGCCACTGCTTTGGCCTGGTGCAAATGCAAAGAAGATTGGAGCTACTCTCTTTTCCAACCCCAGGAGCACCTTTCAGCAGGGGTTAGCTGGTGAACCTGACATGGTGTGTGGTGGCCAAGGATCTCTTTACCAACCCATCCCAGCAAAAGGCTCCATTGTTTACTAATCACTTTCCTCAAACCCATTGGGATGCAGTAATGTAGTAAACAGGTAGCGAGCAAACCAAGATTTGCTAATGGACTTAGAAAACTAAAGTCAGAAAGAAGATCCATTATGCAGCACATTAGAAATCCTGAGGGAAATTTTCTCCACCTTGATGATGAAACACACTGCATTTTCCATGTCCTTCTCTTTCCAGGCAGAAGATGCCAAATTATGCATGAATCGTCCTTGGGGGGGTTGGGAGGGGGGGTCTGAGTTTTCCTTTTTTCATTTAGATGATGTCACCTTTGGCTGGAGGAACTCAAATGCAGGATAAAAACTCGATGAATGGGGGGCCCCCAAAAGAGACAGTGCCTTCTCTCCTGAGCAGGGGGCTCTCTGGGGTCATGGGCAAACAGACAGGCTGCTGTGACTGGTGTGCTGAGCTGGACAGACACTAAGGACCCCCCACTGGGACTTCAGCAAGGCATTTGGCTCTTTTTAGCCCTCTTTGAAAGCGGATAATCATCTTTTCAAGCTCTTGTATGAATGGAGGATGTTCTCCCCCACCTACGAGATCCATAGTTTAATATAGTGTGATGAAAGCACATGATAGACAGTGACTAAGAAATAAAATTCTCTAGACTTTGCCTGGCAAATAAGGGTCCAGATGAGCATCACTGTGCTGGTTCAAGAAATTAAGACTTAACATGCTGTTTGAAATGGGATGTCACACACTTTCTATGCAGAAGAAACCCACCAGTTTCTTCCAAACACCTCCTGAGACATGCTGTTAATAATCTATGCAGGTTTTCCCAGTGTGCCCAGCCTCCTGCAGAAAAAGTACATGCAATCCCAGATTTAGGCTGCTTTGACCCCAACCAGACCTGAGCACACAAGCCCAAGTCAAATACTCAGCTAAATCAGTAGAGTTAGTCTTTTCAGATGACTAAGGAAGCAGTGACCCTCATCCCCTGCATTAACCCCTAAAGAAAGAAGATGGATTGTTTGCTGAAAAACATTAATTTGCTGGGAGGGACCTTATCAGAATCAGTAGCAGCAGCGCTGTGTCCCTGCCCTGTCCTCCTGCTCCCCTGCCATGGATCACATTCCAGTCGTGTCTCTCTGAGCAACAGCAGCCAGCGCTTTGCCATCCTTCTCACCGTGGCATTGCAACGAGCGGGCTCTGGATTAAAGGACCTCCTGTTTCCACTGCCCACAACACACTTAATTGGGATCCCAGGGAGCCAAGCCTCTGTCCATGTAAGCCTTTTTTCCCCTTCATTCAAAGTCACAATTTCCTCCAGTTTCTATGGAAATAAACTTTGCAGAGACCAGAAGGGAGATGCACGTGGTCCTGTCCTGTCCTGTCCTGCTCCAAGCAGTCCCATCTGTGCAATGGGGAGAAGGAACGGAGGGGTTCCCCCATCAGCTTGGCTGAAGTGCTGCATCCCATGAGAGATGTGGGTCCAGATACAGACACAAGGCCCAGCCATCCCATCCTTACCAGCATGAGACCTGGGGAATAAACCAGTGATAGACAAATCGTGGTAGTCCCTTAGCCAGTTGTGCCAGGAATACACCATTGGATTCATATTTTATTATCACTTTTACAGAGTGAGGTGTCCCTCCCCACTTCTCTCAGGTGAACCAAAGGCATGTCAGATGTACGGTTAGATTCCTCTCTCTGACCCCTACAAACAGCACCCAACTCAAATGTGATGGAGAGAGGAAAGAAACCTTCCCAACGGGAGGAAAATTAAGTAGTTATGAGTTCTGTTTGGGGATGGCTCCTTCTGGATCCACAGACAACGCTCCAGAAGATGCTGCTGCAGGGAAGTGTTTGCATGCAGAAATATTTTGTGTTGATGTCAAAGTGATATTTCTGTATGCGATTTCATGTCCCCAGACATGCATCATCATCCACACCATCTTCCACTTGCTGTGGGAAGTCTGAGGGAACTGCACAATAACAGACTGTTTCCCACAGTCTTACAAATGCCACAGAATAATGCAGTGATTTCACTGCAGTGCAGACACCAGGCTCTGTTGGGGCTGCCTGCTCTGGGTACAACCATTAGAGCATCTCTGGGACCACCTCAGTGTCCCTGCTACCCGAATGTGTGCTTTCTGGCTGTGTCTGCACCTCTCTGGATCTGAGTAACAGCCCCATGGCAGGGGTTGTGAGAAAGGTCTTAGTCCCACAGCAAGCCGGAGAGAGGAGCTTCTCGCTGTCTTCTCTGCAGGCTCCACCAGTGCCTTTGCAGAACATCCCACAGCATAAGGCTGAGTGGGTCCCATGTGCTTCTGCCCATCCTGTCAACCTTTGCGTCCTGCTATTGTTTCTCTAGCCCATGGCAGCAGGAGACCATCAGATGCAGAGGAGCATGGTTTAGGACCAGAGAGACTACCCCGCCAGAGAGTGCTTGTGTTCTGTGGGAGATGGGGGGGGTGATATATCTGCCACCTGGCATACAAAATCACATCCTTTCACCCTCAGGAGGGACAAACTGTGATTGTTTAACATAAATCCAGCCAAAAGGCATGTGCAGGCGAGAAATTACCTCTTGGGAAAGTTAAGACTTTGGCATTCAACCTTGTGTAATTGCAAAGAGGGAGAAGCAGAAGGTGGAGATGTCATTAGACTATTAATAACTACGTGCATAGTACAGCCATTGCAAAATGATTTGACAAAATAAGCAATTACAGAACCAATGCCTCCTGCTATGTCTTTTAATTTAAGCATCAGGAGCCCTGACAAAAGCCCCTGCTCCTGCTGGCATTTCTCAGTACTGGCAAGGGAGGATTTGTACACTAGACCCCTGGTCCAAAAGCAGGGGCTAAAAGGCCCAGTCCTGGTGGCTGCGGCTCAACATCAGAGAAGGACATGGCGCTGTGTGGAGTCCTTTTTTTTGCATCATTTTTTGGCTTGTTCGTGGGGATGTCCAAACCCAACAACAAAGTGCTGCTGAAAGGAGTGGTCTGAGAGTCTGAACGTCTGTGTTTGCTCCTTCCACACTCACCTTCCCTGTCTCTCCACTCCTGCCAGAAGGATATTTTCAAAAAGTCTTCTCCTGTTCGGATTTCCCTTGATCATACCATTTTTCTTTGCTGCCCTCTCATTCTCCAAATAACAGGCATGCTTCAGAGGAAGCCCAGGCTCCTCAGGCTTCACATCTCTGTCTTTGCTGAAGATACCTCACACACCCAGTCGTGTTACCTGAACACCAGTGATGGTCTCTGACATCTAGTAAGGAGTTCGATACTGATGTTGTTTCTCCAGCAGAAATCACTGCCTGTTGAAATGAATAACTGTCTGGATGTAAACCCTGTCTGGAAAAGTGCTGAAATGAGTAGAACTCCCCAGCACCACACCATGAGTGACTTCTCTATTTTTCAAAAGAAGCAATAGCTGTCATCAACTCCCAGACACATCTGAGCAAGTCTGGAGCTTTCCTAGGATGCTAATTAGGAGAGAGGGACAGCATATGTTAATTATCTCAGTCACAAGAAACAGTTTGCCCAGATGTTCGTGTAGCTTGGCTCTATTTTCATTTCCAGCTTTGTACATAGATCCTCTAAGCCAGCAAAAAGTTTATCAATTTCAACACAACGAAATAATCTCATCTGCGAGCTCTTCCTGAAGACAAATGACTACAAGTTGGAAATCTCTGCTTCAAGGCATTTTCCTAATATATAAGCAATAACAACATAAAAGCTTTATATCAAGCTTCCAAGAAACTGAAAAGCAGAATGCTTTCTCAGATACCCGTAACTCAAAAATAGCCTGTCCAATTCAGCACTTGCTCATACAGACAAAGGACTCTCCTCTGGGATGAGCCTCGACTTGAAAAATAAGATGAAGGTTGGAGCTGTCATCAGAAAGTTAGAAGGACGGTGTGTTTATAATTAAGCTGACAGTGGGGTCTTCGAGCCTTGACAACAGTCGTGACAGTGGCCCCGCGATGTCTGTGAAGTACTTTGAGATCACCTGATGAGAGACACTGCTCAAGAGCTGGACACTGTTGTACTACAGGAAAAGCCAGAAGGAAATGTTCTTTGTTAAGCAGCCCACCAGCTCCCTGAGTCCTCAGATCAAACTCAAACTTTATTTCTTTGTTTGTGTTTATTTTTCCTACGATGACCTCAAAAACAGGAGACTTCAAATGAGGAAAAGATGTGGGAATTTTCAAAGAAAAATAAAAGGGAAGGTTGTCTGAATAACAGCAGAGACCGGTCTGGGTTTGCCAGGTCTTGCAGCTCTCCAAGACTGAATACAAGCACTGCGGGATTTGCAGACAGATGCCGGCAATTATTCCTACAAGGAGCAGGGTGTCATTCCTGTCCCTCAGCCCTTATTGCTCAAAGTCCGACAGAACTTTGCTGTCTGGCTAAACTGCTCTGTGGGACCCGGAGGCACTGGAGTATGTGAACTAATTGTCAAACCAGAGGCTTGTTCAGCATAACCAGGCAAACCAAGAAGAGCAGAAATTAGGGGCTCTTAGCTATTAATAATGTCAACAGATTGAAACTGTTGAAACTAAGGTCACTGACTAAGTCTGTCCTGCTTCCAGGTGACAGTGCATTCTGCTTTTGCAGCTTTTAACATCCTTCTCTCCTTCTCTCCACCTTGCTCTTCACGGGCTGCTCTTTTAGTCCTCACACAAGGTTTCTTTGGCTGTTACAGTCAAGCTTGTTCATCTCCTTCAGCAAGAGGGTGCAGTGACAGACTCCACAAGAGTAATTCTGAACATTTTCTTTTGATTTGGGGTAAACTCAGGCAATTTTCTCCTGCATATAGCTTCCTGCCTGGGAATGAAAACCTTCACAGTGTAGCTCCTAGTCCACACAGAAGACACAACCCAGTGTTCTTTGAAGGCACAACCCAAGCTGTTTTCCCAGCTCCTGCACCCTTCCCACAACAGTGTCTCTGCTTTAGCAAGTGAGGCTTTGTTAAGTGAACCTCTTGCAAAGCAGCAGAGGAAGAATTACGAGTTCTGTTGTCTTCATTGGGTGCTGAAAATGGAAGGGCTTCCTATAAGTGGGTAAATTACTCCTTCCATCACTGTGGTACTGCAGGGGTCTGCTGACCAGGGGTGGTCAATCAACCACTTTTCATCAGAATGGTTGCAAAAGTTATGTTTTTTCATAAGATATTCTCTCTGAGAAAAAACTGGTTGGATCAGCTAGGATCACAAAAAAAGAAAAAAATGATGACAAGTAGAAAATTGCAAAGCTTTGAAAAGTTACAAGCAGTTAGAAAGCATCTTGTAGAGAAGTCTTTAGGTGACCTCACCTAGCTGCTGCTAATGCTCCAGCAGTAATAAACACTAGCCATTTCTCTTTTCCTTTTCCTTTAGGATTCTCTGCTTGAACACTGGTTGGTATATGAATTCCCATAGTTTATAACAAAGCTATTGTCTGTTATCTCAAACACAGTGACATTATTACAGAACTTACCCTGCAGCAAGACATGAATTAGAGTCAACCTTATCAGACACCAAATATTTACTTTAGAAAAGGAAAAGATATTATTTCATAAATCAAAAATTGTTCCCTTGGCCTTTAAAGGAAGTTTAAAAGCAGCCTCAGTAATTACAAAATACACTGTACCAGGCCAAACCAATTGAATCCATGCCTGACCCATCACTTGTGGATCCCCACCTCAGCATGCTGCCTGTGACAAAGTGACAGAGTCCCATTGACGGGAACCTCTGGTTGCTACTCACTTGTGTGTTGCAGTGGACAGAGCAGCACTGTTCAGTGGAGAGGCTAAAGTCATTTGGGAGATGAAATGACGTCGTGCAGAGGCAGTGTGTCACAAGCTGGGGCAGTCTCTCTTGTGTGTCAGGTGTTCAGAATGTGAGACTATTTATCTCTCTTGCCATTACCTAGCTTTGTTTGCTCCTGTACGCAGTTGATAGTCTCTTTTTCCTCCTGACCTGCACATTTACTCCTGATCTATCTCTAGATGAACCCTTGTTTGCCTATTCTGTCATAGTGCCTTAACTGTAGAGTTCTCTGCACCTGTCCCCATATATGCATGGGGACTGTTTTAAGGCAAGGAGATTATGGAGCCATTCATTGCTGTCCCATCCTAATCAAGAGAGGATGTTGAATTATATCAAATGAGAATCTGGACCTCCTTGTAGCCATCGGTTAATGCTGCCCTGCTCAGCACCTGGAGATCCCTAGACATCTTTCCATAGAAACAGCCCTACCAGCAGCCATCAGGACCTTGCACCCTTGTAGGGGGAATGATGAAATAGAGGCCAGTTCCTAGAGAATTGCACACTGGATATAGACACTCCAGGGAGAGGCAAAAAAGCCCAGTCATGGACCCTTCTAGAACAGATGAATGCTTATAGTCAGCATTTGGCACCATCATCCCACTGATTTGTTCCCTCCAGCTCCTGACTCCTTAGATGGGCAACATGTTTACCACATTGCAATTTAGAATTGCCCACTGTGGGACACCAGCCGTTCTCACTCTGGGGTGAAAACTTATCAGTGCACTGTAGTAGTCTGCATTTAAAATTCTAAACCAGCCCTCCATACCACTGTCAGGACTCAATTTTGTTGCTCAGCCCAAGGGGTATAAAGCCATTGAGATGCCTAAGACACCCATACCTGCATTTAGGTATAGTCATCTCAAATGAAATCCTGTCGCAGGAGCTCTTGGAAGCCTCTCCTTGTGCTTCTACGATCATCAGGGAGCCAGTGCCATCAGCACACCCTGGCACAAGCTGAACTTGTGTCCTTCTGCTGCAGGACCCTCAGCTGGGGGCTCCCCTGGTGGCACAGGGAGGAGTAAGGAGCCACCAAACAGCCCTGAATCCCAAAGATACATTGAGCAAATTTACCACGGTGTGGAATGCTCACAGCTGAGCTTTCTGGGTTTGCAGTTTAAACTGATTTTCTACAGTTCTTCACATTCTTCCTGTTGCTTATTGTAGTTGGAAATATTAGATTCCAGGCTCTGCATGTTAATTCTTCCCTGTCATACTCTCCCTGCTCCTGTGCCCCTGGCCAAATGATCCCGGGGTACTATCTCCTTTGTTTCACAGAGAATACTTGCATGTAGGAGCTCATCTTTATTTATCAGCAGTTGTGTCGACAAGGCTTTAAAAACCCAGCTGATCTCTGTTGCCTGCTTACTGAAAATCAAAAAAGCCTGCAGGAAATCGGATAGAACAACCATTAGATTAAATAAAAGCTGGCCCCTCCATCTCCCTTGATTCCCTAATCTTCTCCCTAGCAAGTGTAAGGCACGCTGGGCTAATCTATGGGACACGCGAGGCTGTGCACTCTGGGCTTGTGGGCTGGAATTATATCAGCTCCTACACAGGATAATTGAGCAACACATTTTATTGTCTTCATCATTTCCACAGCCTACAGTGTCTTTCAGAGAGAGGTGGGGTAGGGGTAAGCGGGGGGAGGATTTTCTGCAGAGCTGAGCCCAAGGGGAAATTGCAGTTCCTCCTGCTGGCTCTGCCTGCAGCAATGATGTTCCCGGTGGCCATTGCCAAGTGCCTCCAGCAGGGGATTGCAAGGAAATTCCAGCTTCTCCTGTGTAATTCCAATTCTCACTTCACCTCCAAGATGTAGGCAGTAGCCACAACCCAGCTGGATTTTTCATGAAGTCAAAAATTAAAAGGAGCAAGTGAAAACATCTGAATATAAACCACATGACAGAACTTGACCTTCCTTTCCTGGACGGCTGGAGCTCTACAGCTCTGCTCTCCCTCCTTCTGGATTTGAGGTTCTAATACCAGACCTGGGTGCCTGCCTTCTCCTCTTGACTCCACCTCATCATTGCCAGGTCATTTGTCCCAGGCAATGGTGTCTTTCTATACGTCAGTAGTCAAAATTCCCTCTTCACAGTTGCGTGTCCTGAGAAGACCTGCAGAGTTAGTAGAGCAGAGTGAGTCCTAAAGATCTGGAAAATGAGAGAGACATCATATTTCAGAGACTGTCCCTATTGCATAGGCTTAGAAACCTCTGGGCTGAGGTTTTCTTTACCTAAGTGATGCACTGAAGCTATGGGTGCTATAAGCATCCCTCAGAATCCAAAGTTTTATCCACCATCCACTTGACAAGGAGGGAGTTTTTTCTCTCAGCAGATTCCTAAGCTACTCAATTAGATAGGAGGAAGCCAGACATTACAAAATAAGTATTTGCATAATTCCTGCTTTAATTAGCACTCAATGCTCCCCTGTTTAGTGTGTTGAATCACGAACTGTTAGACCAACATGTCCTTAGGCTTCCTGGCTGTACCTAAGCCCTCCCCTGTCCCTGTAGCATTTCAGGTCACTCTGGCACTGTGCTTTAGAACTGAAATCCAATCACGTGAGAATGGTTGTGGGGTCCTGAAGGTCCACCTGATGCTGACGTGGGGAAGATACAGGTCTCCCAAGTTGTGGTGGGCCATCCTGTTCCCATGCATGGAGAGCCAGCGTGCAGCTGAAGTGCCTTGCCTGAAGTCAGAGAAGAAGTGATAAAAGGGTTTGTTGCAAATGGAGAAGAGAGAGAAAAAGGTAAAGTTGGTGAAGATCAGCAGCTATCAGCTTCAAAGACACTTGTGATGTCAGTATCTGGGGCTTGCCATGCCCTGCAGCTGTGTACACACATGAGGACAGGACCGAGCCCATGGCAACAAAGCTCCCTGAGGAACAGAGAAAATAAACTGGGTTCAGCTCTCAGCTCCCACCACTTCTCATCTTCTGGGCTGAAGCTGCCTCTCACACAGATAAACCAGACCATGGGAATGTGCCTGTTCTCTCCCACCCACCCAGAGCCACTGGCTTTTCTGGGGACACTGGCCCATGAGCCCCCCTTGCTGCTGCCACCAGGTGAGCAGTCTGTGATAGGCACACTAACACCAGCTTCAGCTAGTTTGGGTTTTCCCTTTGGACACAGCTCCCCACAGCCCTGTGATTGCCCCCAGTGCTGAGGGGTAACCCTCCACCTGATGGAAAGAGCTTTTTCCATCACTTGCATCCATCGGTTGCCCAGTCACTTCCCAGCAGAGATGAATGGCCAGGGATGTGGTGATAAAGCTGAAGGGATTGTACAAATCTGTGTGGTGCCTAAGCCTTGCATGGACTGTGGGCATGGACTGACGGACCTGTCTCACTGATGATGAGGGAAGGGACCAGGTGTGTGTCTGGCATACCACAGGCCTGGGTTTAATGGACAGGGAAGGGGGTTTTGTGGTCCACCTGGCCCACCGTTTCTCTCCCCATGCCATGCCATGGAGACATGGTCCCTGCCCCAAGCCCTGGCCATTGCATACAGCCCTGCTGGGTTCACCAGGAGAGACTCTGGTCTGTGTCTTTTTCCCTGGGGTGTCACCAAGAGCTGCAAACCTCTGCTTGCCCTTCTTGTTGATGAGGGCAGCTGCCCAGATGGCTAAAGCACCCAGCCCCAGAGTGAAGTTTGTCCTTGAGGAGGATGCTGCTGTTGAGGACCTGCCTGGCTCAGCTTTGGAGCTCAGCTGCAGCTCTTCAGACGCGCAGCGAGCTGGCTGGCAATCCAAGTCCTCTGCACTGTGTGCAGAGAGAGAGATATTTACCAATTTTCCATGGCTCAGGATTTTTGTTTCTAAATGCAGTGAGCCAGCCCAATAGGCCAGCAGCCTAGTGCTGTCATAGAGCTGTGGAAATTTAAGTGAGCAGAATTTCACCCAGGATTGTGAACGGGGGAGAGAAGGTGCCCACCCTGGTGTGGGGCATGTGGCTGAGGACACTGAGGCCTCCAGGAGCAGGGCTGAGGATGCTGGAGCAAACAGTTGTCCTGATCTGTTTCTCAGCAAGGTCACACAAGGTTCTTTCTTCAGCTGTTCCAGCCACTTTCCTTGGCCGGAGCTTTCTCTGCCAGCAGGGCAGGGGTTTAAGTAGAAGAGCCTTGAAGCATTGCTTCTCACCTTTGGAGAGATGAGGTGCTTGTTCATACATGAGAAGGACCTTTGGCTCCAGAATTGCTGCATATTCATCAGCTGGGGGAAGACGCTTGGCTTGGAATGGAGTTCAGCAGTTCCAGGTGAACCAGGCAAAAAACCTACATTTATTTTTCAGAACACTGGGCAATGTTATGATTTGACAAAAGGCCTTGTTCTCTCTGTCACAGAAAAGAATAACATCCTTATGCTTGCTGTAACCCTTTTATGTGACAGAGTATTAATTCCACTGGATGGTGCATCCCTGGAGCCTGCTCTGATTATACTGCTGGGCCAGGAGACAAAGGCAGGCAGGCCATGAGGGTAGCCATTAGACAAGCCCCAGGGAAAAAAAATTACCACTGGTAAGACCTTCACAGAGAGTAGAAACTAAAACCGAAAAACTTTTTATTCTTCTTCTGTGGGCTATTTCAAACACAAGGCAGTATTATTACCAACTGATCCTGCATATTATAAGCCCATTTCCTTTTGAAATACCTCGATTTTCTGTGATGTTATAAGGTTATTTTAAACATACATATATAAATACATATATAAGTTTATAAGTATTTTATAAATACACACACCTCCATATAATCTTATGTATTCAGTCTGTCTTTTTCCAGTGTGACTTTTTGGGCCATATTTATGTCCTTTCCAGAAAGAGGCAGGCAATTCCCTAAAAAATAACTGTAAACCAGTGAGAGACGAGATCCCTCTGGCACACTGTGAGTCTGGAATGTGGGCCTTTAACTCCCCTACTTCACAGCCTTCCCCAGGGTACAATTAGCTGAGCCCATCTCTTGGAGGAGAATGGACAGGGAGCCGAATGTCCATCACTGGGTGGTCAGACATAGTGGCAGTGATGTGATACCCCCTACCCAGGATTTGGCATCTGCTTTTCCAGACTTCAACTAGTTCAACCACTCATCTCTCCCTTCCAAAGCCACTCATTGTGGTGGATCAGGAGGCAGGAGGAGGGACAGAAAACAGAAGCCTGCTGGAAGATTCTGGGGCATTTTTGACCAGGTTCTGTTGGCTGGTAGAAGGAATTTGGTAGAATGAATTCCCCTGGTCTTTGCTCTCCTGATCACCATCCCAGTCTATGGGGCACCTACTTTTGGTCTTTGTTGCCTTTCTCTATTTCACCTGCTACAATTCCACCATATCCTCCCTCCACTACCATGGAGCATGTGGCAGATCAAGTGGGGAGTCCTTCCACATTACTGTGTCAGCCCTCAGAGTAAGACCAGGGGTTTGAGCTGCCAATGACGTGGCCAGGAGACCTTTTCTGATACTGGGACATCTTTGTCCATCCACTCTACTGTACCCCTATCTGGGTTAGATCGTAAGAAAACAGAAGATCATAGATTTCCCACAAAGGTAGACATTTTTGATAGTATGTCTTTAATTTCCAGGCAACAAAGTGTACAAATAAACCATAGTGAACATCTAGATGATGTTTATTCTTTCTGTGTCTGCTGTGCTGGCATTAAGGATGGCAGTACTGTGATTGCAGCTGATGTCTGAGCAGATGAGCCATGGCAGGAGCCAGTCCTGGCTCTGGGGCTGGGCTGCACATGGGATGGCAATGACAAAGGGACTTTCTGTTGTTACTCACGCCTCAGCTCAGAAGTTTGTAGACGATCATTAAGTTCCACCCCTTCTGCTATGGTCAGGGACACCTCCCACTGGACCAGGTTCCTCAAAGCCCCATCCACCTGGTAACCTGGTTGCTCTTCTGCTCTTGCAGCCACATTCAAGCATTCATATCATTCAGAAATTCAAATGGTGTCTTGTTTGTGAAGGGTTCATTCAACTCAACATTTTTAATGAGAAGTCAAAAATATTGGTTATGAATGTCCCAGTTTGATGTAAAACTGAACCAATTTTGTGTTCTCTGAATTGTACATTTTAACTAGGCCTCCTCTAACTCTGAAATTAATGGTATATCCTGCAGAAAACTGCTCATTCTCAGAGTGATAAGGCCAATGTTTGTGCTAAATGCCAAGGAATGGGGTGCAGAGAGGCTCTTGCTTATACTTACTGCTATAAAAACCAAGGGCAGCCAATTTTCATTATTTGCCCCTTAGAGGGTCGGAAATGGAAAAAAAGTAGAGGGGTCCCACCTGTGGGGAGGAACAGACAGGAGAGATGACCCAAACCTGACCAACAGGCTATTCCATCCCATCTGCCCCACGCTCAGTATAAAAGCTGAGGGATCAAAGGGTCAATCTCTCTTCCTGTGATGGCCAATGTCTGAAGAGGACCCTGTCTGTTCATCTGCCTTTGATCCTGGTCCATGTGTTCCTGACTCCAGAGCTGGAACCCAGTTCCCATCCATTGCTGAGTCCAGTCTGGGACTTACCCAGTGCCTGCTGGTGACAGGACTGTCATCCTGGGAGCTTGATACAGTTTTGTATATTTGCATATTATTTTCTTATTTTTTAAAAAATTTTAATATTAATTCTTCATTAAAGTAGTTTAGTTCATTCTAAACTTATGTATCTCCTTATCTCTTCCTCTCCTCTCTTTTTTTTTTGGGGGGGCGGGGGAGGGAAGGGCCGTTTGTTGGTCTGGTTACAGTGATTTTGTCTGAAACCACAACAGTGAAGTAGCATGGATCTGAAAACACCAGTCAGGAGGTCATGGAGCTGTCTCACTGGGTCAGGACCTGGCAAAGGTACCTTCCTGCCCCAAAAAAGCCTCTTAGACACAGGTAAGGCCGGGCATTTCTTCCTGTCACATTCCATCTCCCAGAAAATAACGAGGAACTCGGTGACTCCAAGCAGGAGCTCACTCAGCAGGAGGAGGGAGGCGAGGACTGAGGCTGCCAATTTACACTTCTTGAGACACAGACACTGGAGCCAGCAGTCACCACAGGATCGGAGCATCTGTCACAAGGAACAACAACCAAATTATCTCTTCACCAGCACTGATGGCAGAAACAAGATTAGGCCAGTTATTTTTATTACTGGTTTTATTTTGTTTCACACTGTTTGGGAGAGCAATCAACTCCATCTGTGGAAGTGTGATGCAATTAACCAAGGACATACAAAAATTAAGAGGAAAGGTTCTGCCTTTTGTTCGAAGGCAAAGTTCATCTTTATTTGGTCTGGCAGCACAATCCAGGGGATTGAGTTAGTTAGCTCGTGAGAAAGATGTGATTGGGGCCAAAACTACATTGTCTGGGGAAAGACTGGGAGTGGATTAAAGAGGGAGAGGGAAATGGAGCAGCTGGGAAGCAGCTGGGGAAGCAGAGCTTTTGAAATACAGCCTGTTATATGGCATTCGGGACATTTGTTTCCATCTCATGAGCAAACCCAGGGACATGAGATGGAAACATGAATACTGAGAGACCTTGGGCCATTTGCATTGAGTATAGGACAAGCAGTTTTACCAAAAACCCACTCAGTCTCTCGGTGACCGTAGAGGAGGGGAGAGTAACAAATTAAGAAGCAAATATCACTCAGTTAAATGAAGGCTCATTACCACTGCACAGAGCATCATGCACTGCAAGGACGAAAGAACATGGGACCTGAGGGGACTCCTCACAGCATGACCAGTCCCCCACTATGGAAACCAGTGTGGCATACCATTCTTTACGGAAATAAGCATTTAAAAATATGATAACTTCTGGCCCTTGGCTACAGGCCCTGTGGGAAGGCTGTTCAAGTGTCTGAAGGAAATGTGCTCCCCTCAGAGCAAGCATCATTTGATTTGTTTATCTGCTTATTCTGTTTTCCTGTACCATCACAAACCACTTGTACTCGTGCTGGATTGTCCCCCCCGACAGTGCACAGCAAATACCTGGGAGGCCATGGGGCACCACTTGTCTTCATTAGGCAGAAGAGGAGTCGGAATGAGGTGCTGCATCAGCACAGAGGAGAGAGAACCGGCCAACTGCAGCTTCAAGGGGACATTCAAAACTGAGTCAAATGAATGACTTTCAGGTTTCCGAATTTCTGTGTTCACAGGCATCAAATGGGCCATCACTTCAAGATGGGGCTGGATGGGGCTTTTAGCAACCTGGTCTAGTGGGAGGTGTCCCTGAACAGGGCAGGAGGGTTGGAACTTGATGATCTTTAAGGTCCCTTCCAACTCTAACCATTTCATGATTCGGTGATTCTATGATCATACAAACAGGACTGACCAGGGAGGTGTTGGTGCAATTCTTCTCTTTAAATGAAGGATGTGCAGACTCATGTCCAGGGCACAAAGTAGCACCAGGCCATTTGTCTGTGAGTTTATGTACCACAGGGCAGGGTGGACGTACCTTTCTGAGGAAAAGTTGGCCCAGATCCTCCCAGCACTGGCTGTTGATACTCCATTCTCCACCCAATGCATTCAGAAATGCTCCAGGGAGGACTGTATCTGGGCCTTGACCCCAGGCATTCCAACAGCCTCCTGGAGTCCTCCTGTGGTGGGAGCAGTCTTGCCCCATCCCAGCATAGACATGAGGATTTCCATAGCCACTCACCTTCTGGGCAACTGCCCCTTGTTACTGGAGCACTAAGCAAGTGGCAGACCCAAGGTAAATGTCCTCCTTCTTCCCACAGCTGTACAAAGAGCTATGGAGTAGACAGGACACTCCATAGTAGATATGGAGTAGTAGATAGGAAAAGCTGCAGTGGAAACTGCAGAAAATGTCTCAAGGTCCAGGAGGAGATAAGTCAGGAAGGAGCCTGGCAGTTTTTGTGAAAAGGTTACTTTTGAACACTAGCCATCATAATAAAGGAATTAGAGCTTCTTTCGTATGGGGAGAGGCTGGAGAGCTGGACATCCTGCAGAAGAGAAGGCTCAGAGACATCTTTTCAATGTGCATAAATGCTCAGTGGGAGGGAATGAAGAAACAAGAGCCAGACTTTTCTCAGGAGCCCCCACTGGCAGGACAAAAGGCAATGGGTAGAGGTTAATATACTTTTAAACATAAAATTCCCACTGAACACACATACACACACAAAAAAGGCTTCTTACTGGTGGTTGAATGTTGACACAGGTTGCCAGGAGTCTCCACCTGTGGAGATATTAAAAATTAAACTAGACACAGTCCTACACACCCTGCTGAAGCTGACCCTGCTGGAGCAGGGAGGGATTGGACCTAATGACCTCGAGAAGCCCGTTCCAGTTCACCTGATTCTGTGATGATGAAGGAGGCAACTAGGATCGCAGATCCCACTGGTCTAATCTAGGGGGAGCTTGACCGATGACTGGTCTGTGGAGTCATTCTCTGTTTCTCAGGAAAAACTCCACTAAATTCCAAGAATGATGCTTCCTAAACAGAGCGTACTGTCCCAGGACCATAGTGAACTCTGAAGCTGTGAAGAAAACAGATCCAGCACTGTCCTCCAGCCATAGGAGAGATTGGACAACTGCATCCACAACTCTGCAGAGGACAGCACTGGCCTCTGGCCACATCACACCTGCATTACAAGAGACATCTTTGACTTGGCTTTCCAAGGGCCTTCCCTCCTGTAGGCCCATGGATGGATTCTCCCCAGTATGGCCCAGTTTAGCAGTACCTAAGTTTTAGCAGCAGCATCCCTGAAGAGGGAAAGGCAGAGCACAGCCCCACAGCAGCCCATGATGCCTAGTGCTTTGTTTCTGAACATCGTAATTACAGTCCCAGTGTGATACTGTCAAGCTTGGAGTTAGTATTTTTTCTGCAGCTATTAGAGCTGAATGTGTAATCTAAAAAGAAAACATCGGAGCCCCCTCTGCGCCAGACATCAAACCCTTCACTTAAAAGAGTAAATGTCCCAAGAATTTCGCTGTTGGCTCAAGACGTCACGCTGTGGTCACCATGTCTCCAGCAGTCGAAGCGTGATTGTGCTCCTGGCTTGTGTTGTCACCAGTGAAGAGCACGCAAAAACAGAGAGCCCCTCACAGCACATCGGGGTGGGGGGGGAAATATCAGTCATTTCACAAGGACATGGTCCACAGGGAGAAGGTGAGGGGTAGGAGAGAGGGCAGGCACTCAGAGAGAAGGAGTGAGCAGTGCAGGGGAGAAGAGGACAGAGGACAACCTGGGTGTGCTCTGTGTGTGTGAGAGAGTGGGGCAAATGGGTCGAGGCAGCTCAGAAGGGGAAAGTGAGGCATGCATAAAACCTTGGAATGACCAAAATGGAGTAGGAGATGTGAAGATCTGGAGAGGGGAGGTGTCAAAATAAGTGCAAGACATGGGAGGTGGCAGAAAAAGAAAATGGGACTGGGAAACGTGAGGTGACAACACTTTGATAGGTGAACCATGTCACTTCACAGCCTTCATGGGGCTCCAAGGCCAGTAGATGTCTCCAGACCACTCTGGTTAATTGGCCCAACAAACACAGCTGATCCAGCCTAGACCCACTCCCTGCTAGTTCTTTGCAGGGTTTGACAGCAACAGCAATTAATCAGTAGATTTTTTTTTTTTTTTTTTCCCAAAGGAATGTTCTGATGGTCTTTCCTCTGATTTTACAGACCTAGCTCTTTGTACAGAGAACTTTCCATTTGTGTGAAATGACTTCCTGGGGTTTTATTGTTGCTGTTCAGGTTTTGGGGATTTGTTAAAAACAATTTCTCTCCAGAAACTGTGCCTAATGAAAATTTCCATTCTATGTATTTTAATTTTAAAATGCTGGTGGGTCGAAACCGAGCAAAATATGTAATGGGTTTTTCTTTTTACCCAAATCTTCAGATTTACTTTTTTTCAACTGGAAAATGAGAGCACTTGCCTCTATTTCTGTGACTGTAACAATGTGCAGAAAGTGCTTCTTGCAGAGAGAAAGTTTTAAGCTCCCAGAAGTGCAGAAAGGCTCGGGAGTTATTTGGAACATTTATTCTTATGAATGAAAATGTTGTTATTTCTTCAAGTTGCTTTCCCTAATTGTCTCTTGTTTCTGTGCCTTTCTCATCAAGGGAAACATGGAGGAGGCAATGCAAAAACCAAACTTTTCAGTTTGAAAACAGAGCTAAAAACCATCCTATTCCAAAATAAAAATGCTGGGTTTGGTTTCCATCTGTTGCCTGGAAACTTAAATGCAGAGCACTTCACAATTTTGTCTCACTTAGAAATTTCCCCTGGGAAAACCTCCCAGTTTTCAATCAGCACTGCGTTTTGAGCTTCCCATGTCACTAAAACCTCCACTGACAACTAGAGGGGCTTTCATAATCCTGACTGTGAATTGTCACCATCACAGCCCAAAGCCACCACTCACTGCTCCGTCCTCGTTGACAAAAGAGAGTAATTGATTCCTGTAACACCCCACTGGCTGTTTGTTTCAAACTCTTTGTACCAAAGATTTATTTTAATGAAACGTTCCACTTTTACACACATTAAATATATCAAAATTAAGTTTTTGAATGTGAAATAACAGTTAGCAAATACTGCCAAATAAAGGCTGTCATACCAGCAGGGATGGGGGAACGGGAGGGGGAGAGGGAACCCTGCTGCCTCTTGCAGAGGGTTCAAATCTGGCCCAGGATCATGTTTTCCCCTAATATCACTGGACCTGCACATTATTATACCAGCTCTGAATTTGGCCTCTTTTTGCCTTTGTAGGACTTCACTGACAATAGGACGTGTGTGATAAATCACTTTTTCCCAGACAGCCCTGTCTCTAGCTGCCAAGTCCTCATTTCCCCGTAAGTTTTGTGAAAACTTAGCCACCCCAGTTTATAGAACCTTGAAAAACAGTTGAATACGGACTGTTCAGTGAAATTTGCTGATGATACTGCTTTTTTTTAGGAGACACTGGTTTGTTTAAGATAATGAAAAATGGCTGAGTAGGGAAAATTGCAGACAGGCTTGATAATGGGTCAGTGAATACAGGTGCTGAAATTCTGTGTAAATAGTTGTCTGCTTCAGGAAAAATGTTCCTGATTTCATATGTAAAATGGTGAGCTCTGAGCTGGCCATTGTGGCGTGGGAGAGAGCTCGTGGAGTCATGCCATCATAGCGTACAATCCTGTAAGTCAGAAAGATTACAGCAAAACTGGAAGAAGTTCAAAGAGCAGAAGAGAAGGCAAAAGGTGCAGAAAGGCTTCCATCCCAGTAACATCCAAGTAGCCTGGGACATACTAGGCTGTAAAAGGGTCTACTGCAGAAGACAGCTCTAAAAGCCAGCACTATTACCTAGAGGAGATGGACAAGAATTGACTTCTCTGTCTACTTTACAGAAGCTAAGGGTTATTAGATGAAACTGGTAAGAGACAACCTCAGAAAAATCTTAAGGTGGAGGTCCTTTATGCACTGGAAAGCAAAGCTCAAGACCTTGTAAAAAACCAAAGAAGAGCTAACAACAAAAAAAAGCACAAAATAATTTCTGTCTCTTGAGAAGTAACAAAGCACTCAGTTGTCCTGCAACCACTGCAGTGTAGCGTTCCCCTTCATTCCTGGAGTACAAGTGAATATAAGCTCTCACATCACAACATCTTCCCACCAGAAGGCTCTAGTCTTGCTGAATTTTAGCTTTCATCATTCTGCTGTTTATTTTCAAAGACACCTGTCAGTGGATTATACCGTAAAGCTGATTAAAAAAAAAAGAGAGGCTTGAACTGGAGTTTTTTCAGTCATAGTAAAACTGGTGCACATGACTAGAATAATGATTTTCTTTCCACTGAAGAATCAAGAACTGAACCAAAAGTCCTGATTTTCCTTGGCATATAGCCTGGGCCCAGCTCCAACTAATTGAGATCTGCAAAACTTAATTTCTATCCATGGACTCCAAACATCACTGGAGCTTTCTGACCCTGCTCGTCCATGGGAAGCAGTAAGAAACACTCTGGGTTTCCTTATCACGGTGCCAAAGAAAGTCAGTATCAGAGGGCAATAATGCACATCCCAGGACATTGGTTTTTCTGGTGGAAGAGTTCCCTTCAGTTTCACTTGTCCTCTCTGGAAATCATAGATTACTTTTAAACATCCATCTTGCTGTTCCTTATATTTTCCTAGTTCTACGCCTACTTTTACTTGATCTCATTAAAAGTTTTTTGATAATTCCCATATACTGCATCGATCAAGTAACCCTTCTACACATCCTCCTCTTCTCCTGCAAAGAGCAGTAATGTGTCTGCAAGGCATCACTTCCCCTGGTAAATCCTATAAAGATGCTTTTACTTTTAATCTTATTTATCCATGAGCCTGCCCTTTCCTAAACCCAGTGGGGATTTGAAACTATCCATTCCATTAATTTGAGACAGTTCCTCCAATTCATATCCAATAAAGAAAAGTTCTGCTACTAGAGTTTCCTCAAGTGCCTCCACAACAAACATCAATATGAAGAATTCGTTTAGCTTTTCTGCTCTAACCTTATCTTCCTTGAGCCATTCCTTTCATGACTCACCCATTTACTGGCCTTGCAGACTCTCTGGCAGTGTTCCTGCTGCTGATGTGTTTCAAAAGGATTTATTAGTATTCTTTATATTGTTAGCAAGTTGTTCCTCGAAATATTTCTTGGCCTGCCTTACTATGATTTTACATTTATTTTGCTAGACTTTATGGTCTTTCCTATTTTACCCATTTAGACATAATGTACAATTTAGGTCTTGCAGCAAGATAATGCTCTGTGACATACCTTATAGTGAGGGGAAAAAAGCAGAACTGTCTTTGAACAGAAATGTCATCACAGAATTCCTCAAAACCTGGATTAAAGGTGATATATGCCAAATCAGCCATCTCCCCAGAAAGACCAGTTATCATCATGTCAGTGTTGTGCAGAGGGTGAGTAGTCACTTGTCAAAGTTTGCAGCCCTCTGTGAAAGGTGAGGCTGGAATTCACCCAGCCACGCTGTAGATCTTGACGTACAAACTCTTAGCCATTGATTGCCTTCATAGGTCAAACGAGTCACACTCTAGAAATGCTCATGTCTCTTGTGCAACTCCAAAGGGAACCGAAGCCAATGTGCTCAGAGATACCTGCACCAGGGACACCTACACCATGGGAGATGCTCCCCAACCTTCATTGCACGGATGGACCTATATTCCATATTCAGTAGCTCTGGGAACCTCAAAGAGTGCTTCAGGCTCAAACATTAACAGAGAACCTTGGGGAGGACAGGAGCAGGGCTTTAACTCAAATAGAAACTTCAAGGGAGTGCGTGTATGAAGATGATACATGTTCCCAAGCCTGTATCTTTTTTGTGGAGGAAATTTTAGGATGAAGAGATCTTGCATGAAAGCCCGATCCCCCAGAGTGATATTGGTCAAATGTTCTCACAGTTTGAATGCTGTCTGGCAGAGGAAGAGACTTCTCAGGGCTCCGCTAACATACTGTAAATGGGTTACCTATATTTGGACTTTCTAATTACACTTTATTCTACCCTAAGTTTTTGCCATGAGTTCAGAGTGATTTCAAGGTAACTAGAAAGTAGAAGGAATGTGCTGGTCCCCATCTGATATGACCCCTCTGGAGAACCTTCAGACTGGAGTAGTCAGTAGTGGGTAAAGGCCACAGATGATGCTGGTTTTGCTGGCACCTGGGTTATTTCTTGTCTCACAGCTTAGGCCGTGGTCAGTCCTGTGGAGAACCTGGCTTGGTCCAAACCTCTCACCTTATCCTGGTGCCCACAACCTCTGCAGCTGACTAGCAGCACCTCGTTCACTCTCATGAGCCACAGCTTCTGCCCCAGGGGCATGAGCACAGGGAAAGGAACTTTCACCAAGCAATGAACTTCTTCCTCTGTCATGGACTCCTGCAGATGGTGGAGCTGATGCTCCACCAGAGCAGCTTTCCTTACCCAGCAGAGAATCCTACCTTTCTGTCTACAGGACGATAAACAAGCAAAACCGATACTTTCCAGCTAAAACCTTTTCAGAAAGAAATTTGAATTCCTGAAACCGTGTTGATGAGAAGCCAGGTCTGGGCAGCAGCTGCAGCGGGTGCTGTCAGTGCCCCCAGGGAGCAGCAAAGCCTTCCTGCCCTGGCAGGTGTATTTAGGAACAGTTCATCTCTATTTCACATGGTACGGCAGTTTTGCAGGGAGTTGTATCCTCTGCAAATGAAAAATGAAATATGAGGAAAATGATTGCTTACCTGGGAACTGTGAGTTTGTCCAGGATATTAACACAACCCTCCCCGGGAAACAGCTTCCTCTGGTTTTGCTTGTGGAAGGTAAGGATAGGGGAGGGTTGATTCACAGGAGGAAGAGCACCAAGGATCGTTTGCAAGCACCTCAGCAACAGCTCTCATTGTGGTGGCTTTAGAATTTGCTAGAGTTGTACAATATATACGTGTGTTAAGGGTCTGCGACTGTTTCCATTACAGAAGGTAAAACTGACCAGTAGGAGATGCTGAACAAAAGGGTATGTGAACTGTGGTGAGCCCAAGCACTGGTGCCCATTTGTCAGAGGAGCCTTGTAGGATCCTTTGTCTCCAAGCACTTTCACCTGAGCTGGAAAGCGTGCGTCAGTTAGACTCACTGGTGCACCAGAAAGGTAAGGATACTCAGGTGACCCATCACATCCCTCAAAGAAAGGCCACATGGGGAATTTTGGAGGCTGCTGCTTGCTCAGGCAGTAGGGCAAGTCCTCCCCAGCATTATCCTGGTGTGCTATCTGCACAGTGCTGGTGTGTGGCAAGAATGGGGCTGCCCTAAAAGGGGCAACAAACTGTGAGCTGGGAATGGCAGCAGAACAGGTAGGAACAGTGTCCTGAACGGGGGAACACAGACCCACAACACCCAAGCCCAGTGAGCAGAGCAGGTCCCACAGCAGCAGCAGGCTCAGTCAGCTCTCCAGGGATAGGTTCAGAGTGGTAAGAACTGTTCCAGAGTGAGTCCAGGAAGCCCCCTCATCAAGACAGGACAATATAAGAGGCTGAGCTTCAGTGGCTCTTCTGGGTTAATGGGCATATGGGGAAAGGTCTTCTGTGAGGGTGGTCAGGACAACAACTGTCTGTTGGTGCACTGAAGGCCCTGACAGCAGAGGTAGATCTTTTCTTCCCTCCTCTGTTGGAAAATTGCAGAGGTTTCTGATTAAATAACCACACCAGAAGAGCTGGTGGACAGCATTTAATGGGGCTGTCCTGTTCCCCAGACCATGAGAAGCTGTTTCCCAAAGTTTCTCCAGCTCAGCTTCAACAGGGGGAGAGGGAAAGACTCCCAAAAGTCCTTTGTGGGCTTTGAACCATCCTGACAAACCAGAGGCACTTGGGGCCCCTCTGCTGATGCCAGGAGAGCCACGCATTTTCCCCGCACGTGCATCTCAGAGCCTCCTTCACACTTCCAAATCTTGTTCTCCATGGCTGCTCAGAACTGAGAGGAAGGAAATTTCAAGGGCTTTAAACAACCATTTGCAGTCAATTTGGTGAAGCCTCTCCAGGCAATTAGGGCTGGAGGCTCACCCAGCACCCCAGGACCTGCTGCTTCCCAGTATCAGACCTGGGCTCTCTCTGCCACACGTGCCCCTCTGCGCAGGGAGGGAGTTGCTGTACACAATTAAGGAGCCAAGACACTTAATTTAAAGTGAAGTGAAAATAAATGGGTGACTGTAATTAGTTATTACAGTTTATTAGCAGCTCATATCCTTTGGCAGATACTGTCTTTATTCGGTATTTAATGGGATTAATAACTTCTTAAGTAGGCATGTGACAGCAAAGAGCAGTTAAAGTTTACAACTGGGAGACAGGCATTCTCTTGCCTCTTTCTTTTTTTTTCCATTTTTTTTTTTAAGAGGGACATTTTTTCATGTCGCTCCTACACTACTTGCTGACTTATTGGCACAGTAAATCGATAAGCTCTTGTGGCAGGCAAACAGATTGTGGCTGCTCTTTTAATTCACCCTAACTAGCGGTGATTCTCAAGTCATACAGTATCAGCCAAGAAACCCCCCCAGGGCACACTGGCTCCCCTTCTAATGCAGAAGTCTCTGAACCAAAATATTTCAGTCTGTGACATCCTACTGCAAGTTGGACTCTGTTTCTCTCCCCTTGCCCCACAGTGAGGTGTCAGGAGGATTTTAAGCTTGACTTCACAGCAGGGTGAGGGTAGGCAAGTGGTACTGGGTGTCCATAAGGAGCAGTTTCTCCCTCCAGCCACCTTCCCCTGGCTTCCCTCATGCTCTCCTTCTCACAGGTCTCTTTTTAGGATGTCAACTCAGAAAGTTGGGTAGGATTATGAAATACAAGAGAAAAGAATCCAGGGAAAGCAAGTGTCATGTGGCATCTGTGTCAAAAAGTTGAGTGTTGAGCTGTGCAAACAGTGAAGCAAACTCAATTCTGCCTCATCTACATTTCTTCTTGACAGGGCAATAAACAACAAATTCTCCAGGCAAGACAACAGGAAGGAAGAGTAATAAAATCAAAGCAGGGCATACTGCTGTCTTCAGACCAAGTTCTAAGAAACTGAGCAGTCAGAGACAGGAGTTTTTTAAAGATTCGTTTGCCCGTACTATTCCCAGACTCTCAGGGAGAAAAGAGTGTCCTTTGGCAAACTGCCGCTGCCACCACCACCTTGTGAACTGCTGCAGCTGTTGTTATTATTGCAAACTTCACCCTTGAAAGGGACCTCAGCAAGTTCAGGCAGTCCATTAACTGTCCATTATTAGTGCACACATTCCTGCAAATTAGCATTGCAAATGACTAGCAAGAGGCTAAACTCATCTTGAATACCATTTCCTGCAAACGGGTGCGCTGGGCTCTCCAGTCCTATGAGAGACCCAGGGGAACAGGAGGGAGCTGCAGGCACAGACCAGGCATACCAGCATCAAACTCACACGTTCCAAACTGCAGCCAGCAGACGTGGCTCAGGACCCCACATCCAGGGGTTCAATTCACCTCCTCATGGCCATCTGGAATGTCAGCATGCAGAGTGGGGACTCAGTTCCAGATGAGGACTTCTGCATTTAGGTGTTCACCTGTAGGGTTCTGATATCTATCTCCCTTCTGTAGGGCCAGCTTCTCTGGGGGTGACACAGTCTATCCTGAAAATATGTCTGGGAGCCTGAATCAGGCCTCAGCAAAAGACATAGAGTCAGTGCCAAAGCTGCAAGGCAAGTTACAGTACCCTTCTCACCTGAACTGCATGTCTGACTTGCCTTAATTAAATGAATGTCTTGTGTTTAATGAAGCTCTCAATTTCCACCACACGCAGCACACTGCCCTGTTTATGAGGCTCTGTCACACTGATGCTGTGCGGTCTGTCAAGGTCAGTTTAGAGGGTTATTACTTCCCAGATAAGGATAAATCTCTAGATATTTATGGCCATCAAAGTAGAAAGTTGTCATTGCACAATCCTGTTCCATTCACATGAGGTTCCTGGTGTGAGTGTGAGGTTGTCTTCAACAGGGTTGGGGACAACCAAGCTGCTTGTGTGATGCAGGTGTGCTCAGGGGGTACCTGGACCAGCGCTGGTCCCCACCAGACCCAGGGCACTGGAGCCTCCTGGATGGATTCCCAGACTGTCTTGAGCTGACTGCATTCATTTATAGCTGCTACCATTCATTTATAGCAAGAAAACCCACCAACTTTCTAGGTGTTTCAGGGCTACTTCTGACAGCATTCAACTTAATGTACGTGTATCAGGTCCAGAGGTGTCCACCCGTAAATAATCTACCTCTGGGCTTGGCTCCCCTACTGAAGGTGAGGCACAAAAGTAAAATCTTTTAGCGACAACAGCTCAGGTGGATGTGACAGCAATAGCTCATTCTTTTGTAAGCAGGGAAAATATCAAAACTCTTCAAATGGAAAATGTGAGAGTTCTTTTAAAAAGAGCTAACTAGTAAAGTGATAGCATTTCCTAGAAGACAGGGAAATGTAAATAATCTTGTCACTTCATATCTGGCAGAAATCAACCTCCTCTCTGGGTACTTCAGAGATCCATGAAGTTGTTTATTCACACTTGGAACTTCTGCAAAACATTTTTGTTCTATCTCCCAGTTTCCCTGTTGTTTGAATTTCCCTCTTTCTCTGCACCACCAAGACCTGGTCTCAGCCTCTGCCCTGGCCCCCACTGCGATGCAGAAGGCGGTGTCTTGCTGTGAGCTGTGCACACAGAAACACTTTGTTCATTTACAGAGTGCTGTGTGTCTCAAAAAATATGGGCTCCAAGGAGTGTTTTATATAGTATTCATGTTTCTCAGACACACGAGAGATCACTCACAACCTGACAGAAGAGAAATGATGCCTCTGCCAGTGGGAGGTGGGTTTTGCTGCAGCATCAGCAGAAAGTAAATTAGCTCCAAATGAGAGTTCATAGAGTTTCCAGCTGTCATTTCCATCCAGCTTTGGGCTATGCTCACATCTTCTTTCTTAGAGGGGAAAAAAAAAGTTTCTGCAAGTCTCTGGTCAGCTCCAGACACATCAGCCACTGGTGCTGAAAATGGAGCATGAAGGTGATGACCAAGCACTTGCTCTCATCAAAGAGAAAGAGATATTCAAGCTGCAGCCAAGGCATTTCTGTCCACTCTTGCCAATGTGGTCACCTACTGAATGCAAACCTTGCAGGGAGCAGCAGAGTGGGGGTGAACACCTCCATTATCAACTGGATTTGCAGGTGTCAAATAGTTGGCCCCTTCTGCCTAGAACTTTTCAACAGTTCAGGCACATAAAGTAGGGAGTTTTTTCATTTATTTCCATCCTCCCTGTCAAGACTCTGAGCACAGAGAGGTTAAACGAGATCTCCAAGGTCACAGAAGCCACAGAAAGGGACATGTGCTGATTTCTGCTTCCACTTCACAGCACTCAGCTACCTTCAAGCTGCTCACAGTATGTTCAATGAAAAAAAATAAAAAGAGAGTCGTAAGCCTCCCTGAGGAGCTCTTCTGGTAGAAGGATGCAATGTAAAAAGGCCAAATACATATATTACCAACATTTGTGATCAGCAGGTGATGTCAAGCAAAACATCTGCTTCACTTGAGTTGGGACTGACTCTCCTGTGTTGTGACTGAGTCATTAAGGTGCTTAATTAACACAGGGGTCTAGTCCCATTTCAGGAATCCTGGAGTAAGCAAGACATCTGCCCAAGGCTGATGGAGATGACACAGTATGTTCAAGAGGCTGTCCTTCTGGAAAGACAGCTGGAAGAGAGGCAGGATACCCTAAAGCATCTCAAATGGCATTAGATGCATCTGTTGAGCTGGCTGAGTCCTACCTGCTGCTGAAGAGGCTGCAGAGGAATGGGGAACTCTCCCTGACTTGCTTCCAAAGAGGCTGAGGTGCATCTGGATACGAGCTGTGTTGTGCTGAGCTGTGGTTTGCTGATCCCCCAGTCCAACTGCTGTTGCAGGACTTAGAGTCAATCAAAGACTGCCCTTGACACAGCGAGAGCCCTGGAGGGTGCCCAGCTGCACCATTTTCAGTCCCTGAAGTCTTGTTTCACTCTCCTGTTTCTCTCCTGGCCTCCGCCACTTGCTGAGAGGGAGCACAGATAAACTTCTTGTAATTCACCTGAGTGAAAATGTCATGAGAATTTTTCATTTTACGGTGTCAGCTCATGAGATATAAAAACCTGGGAGGTTACACTCATCATCCCTGATACAGGAGAGTCTTTTGCTCTGTCTGCACAGGAGGACAGAGAGCTGGGTCATAGAGGTTCCTCACAACACTACCCTCTTTAGAGGGTTAGAAATTTTCAATAGAAGGGATGACTCCTTTGGTTGAACCTTTCACCATTAGAAAGCCCACAGATGTGGAGGCTGATAAACGTTTGAACATACTGGCATCTTGCCTACCCAGACGCAGCCTGTCAAAGGCTGGTTGCTCAGCAGAGGTCACTTTAAATGCTAGAGAGTCAATGAGAAATTGCTTTGTTTCTTTTTGCACCTTGCTTAAGAGAAGTACTGAGTGAAGACTTCATCCAGACAATTTGGACACTTATTCTTTGGTGCTATAGATGTTGTGGATGGACAGGATACCCACAGATCAATTGGAAGAGGGTTTTTTCTCAGCCTCCAAGCTAAACAAAGTCAATGATGTATGCAGTTAAAAAGAAATTGGCAAAGGAAGTACCAAAAGTGAATGAATTGCTCTGAGTTTCTAGCCGTAGACAGCTTTTCAATGGCTCACCCTTAGATTTAGATGATCATGTCTAAATTAAGGAAACTAATTAAACACTCATTGGCTACTTGGAAACAGCAGGCAATTAGCTCCAAACACATTCACTCCTCGAGTTAGGCCCAAACAATATAAAATATCACACGGTCTTGAAGCTTTGCTTTGCTGCATATTCTGCAGACCAGAGCTATGGAAGATGTAGAGTAAGGAGGAGTCCTTTGGAACAGGAATTGTCACCCCTGTCTTGCTGAATTTAGTGAAATGCCACCACTTCCAAGCACGAGGAGTATTGGCAAGTCTTCCCAGAGGGTTGATACCAGGAACCAGGGCTCAGCCTGCGTGAAGGTAGGCGTCACCATCACGCTCAAAGAAGGTGAAGGACCAGATGATACCATCATGGGAAAGCACAGTTTTGACCACGTCAGATGAAGGTTTGGAAGACCACAAATGTTTTCCCTTTCCAGCCTTGTGGTGAAATCACCGAGGTGCCATAAATGTGGAGATAACCCCACTACACGTCTAGGGGATGGCACTGCTCAGGGCAGGTGGGCAGCTCCACCTAAATTTGGCTCCTAGGCATGAATGTACCTGTGGAGTAATTTCCACATGATATCTCACTGCCCAGGATATATTTTTGTTATATTTTTGGGAGATCCAGCACAAGAGGCAATGGGGTAAGGAAATGGTTCTCTTCCCCTGCAGATAGCCACCAGCCACTAGCTGTATTTCAGAGAAAGCCAACCTGGGCAGCCACATCTGTGGCCCCTTAAACAATTTCCTGGCTTACACTATTGCCTGTGGCGCAGTTTTAACCTAAAGGCAATGTGAGCAGGCAAAATGATTACATGTTTAACCAAGGAGTAAAAGGGAGGAATTACAGGGGACACCACTTGAAAGAGTAAAACAGGGAGCACGCTCTGCCACTGAGGGGAGATTAGGCAGGACAGGAAAGCAAGATTTACACAAATTTTAAATAACCCCATTGGCAACACCTCAGTGAGCAGTGACAGTGTGAATGGCTGTGATGAGCACAAGTGGGGATGGAGAGGGAAGCAGTGTTTCCAGCCACATTCGAAGCAGTGTGTAGCCAAGCATCGACTGCACGGCAAGTAAATGCCACCGGTTTTATGGGTCAGTGCCCAACATGGCAAAGTAATTGCAAATAGCTCAGAGATGACTCTGCATAGCAGGTGTCCAGCCTGGATTGTCACTGAAAGCATAGAAAATACCACGAGTCTTATCATTCCCTTCTCTAAGAGCTGGAGCTGGGAAAGCATGAGTGCTCGGTGAGACTTCCCAGGCAGGTTGTGGGGACACAACCCTTTGAAAGGAGCCCATCAGGTGGTAGGGGTAACCTCTCCCCTCTGCAGCTCCTGAGGACCCTAATTGGGTCAGATAACTCACTCTTGAGCTGTCCTGCCCTGTCTTTTTGGCAGTTCCCTCAATCTCAAGGTAATTTAAAGTCCCTTTCAGTCATCCAAGGCCATTTGCAAACGCATCTTCTGGTCTGTAGTGCAGCCCATGGATGAGGTTATTGAATAGCCCAAGGTCCTAGGAAGGCCTTATCCATAAGCTGCCCCAGGCTGAAAAAAGAGTTATTGGTAGCTGCTCTCTAATCCTGGTAGGCTGCCCAGTTCTCTATTCCCATCTGGTAGATTCATCTCACACATATTTCTTCAGCTTGTTTATGGGAATTTAATGACCGAGAGACCTAAAAAAGACCACTGTGTCAGAAGAGACAATATCTATTGCCTTTGCATTGTCCAAAAGATCGGTTACCCTCTTACAGAAGGAAATTAAATGGGTTTGATGATTTGCTTTTGACAATCAAGGCTGACTATTACTCACGTCTAGGTACTACTCTCCTTAATTATTTTTCCAGGAATTAAAGCTGAGTTACAGGATTCCGGTACTGACATACAGGACCTCCAGTACCCACTCCTTTCCCCTCTTCAAGATTAAATTTCGTGTGCTAAGAACTGTGTTGAGACTGAAGTGGACACAAAACAGGCACAAACTGGAACACAGGAAATTCATTGTGAACACAATGAAAAAAACTTCTTTACGTGGAGGGTGGCAGAGCCCTGGCAGAGGCTGCCCAGGGAGATGGTGGAGTCTCCAACTCTGGAGACATGCAAGACAAGACATGTTCCTATGCAACCTGCTCTGCATGGACCTGCTCTGGCAGGGGTTAGGACTAGATGATCTCTAGAGGTCCCTTCCAACCCCTGCCTGACTGTGACTCTGTGTCTGTGCTGCCCTGGTGGATGACAGCGCAGCCTCTGATACCTCTCCCCATCCTGTCCATAACCCATCTCCTGGAGAGGGGCAGATTCCCAAAGGTGTTCTCTCCAGAGCAGACCTCTCCTTGTCTGTCCCTGTGCAGTGACATGCCAGGCTCCCACAGCAGGAGCTCTGACGGTCTTTATCAGGAGGAGTTTCCCCCATAACTCTTGGTGTGGTCTCCTGTCAGTGTGGGCTGCAGGACATTGCTGGCACTGCAGGGAACTGCTCTCCCACCTCTTTCAGCTGCTCCCTGGCAGTAGTTACACCACGGTCCAAACTTTGCCATAACTTCCCTACCAGATGAACATCTGTGTGCAGAGAAGAAAGCCCTCCCCTCCAGTCCTGTCCGGCAGGGCTGACATTAGGCTGCTCCTCAGGTGGAAGAAAACCTACAAAATACTATTGGAAAACTCACAGAAAGTCTTTTCAGTTACTCACATCCCAAATGCTGCATGGCCTAGAAACTTCAGAGCTGATTTATTGACCAGGCATCTCTAAGAGCCAGCAGGCAGGCTGCCGGGGAAAGCAGGGAGATCCCTTTTCTCACACCCAACCCACACAGAGAGCAGGGTGAGGGCAGGGTCCAGCAGCCTGACTGCATTTTGGGGGCTGCATTGAAAGGCACAGGGCACCAGCCATCCCGGTGTCACTTCCCAAGGGGGCTGGCCATACCCTCAGGCCTGCCCAGCTTCCAAAAGTGCTTCTTATCCCTGTCACTCTGTGCTGGCTCCATGGTGCTAAGAGCTTCAGAGTATTTGGTCCTCATGGGAACGTGAAACACCAGAAGAGAGAGGTCCCTTAAATCTTAAGTTTTGCAAATATTTCAAGAAGCTGGAATTTTTCTGATTTTCGGTCTCTGCAGACCTTTTTTTTTTGTTGTTAATCTGGTCCTGCTCCTTCACTCCATTTTGATATTGCTAGTTTTGCCGTGCTAAGGCTTATTTCCAGTCAATAATTGATAAATGCTCCCCTTCTAATTCTTCTTTAACAGAGTTTTCTTTTTCGCCTGGGAAACAGCTGCAAAATGCACCCTTGACAGCTTTCCTTTTAACCTCATTTCCAGAGCTCTGCTCTTGTTTAACAATAAACCACACACATCATTTGCTGTTATTCTGTAAGAAACACTCTGTGATTCAACCCAGATTTATTCAATTTCACGCTGGAGCAAGCTATTTATTCCCGAGTCTATTTTCTCGTAAGCCTAAATCAGAGTTTATCAAGGTTAAACATTGTTTTAATTTAAAATAAAATATGAGGGAACTCATTGTTAAAGGAGCACGATCTGATACAGTCAGACAGTTACTCCCATCTCGGAGCTGCAGCTCTAATTTCCTCCTGCAGCCTGTTCTCCAGGGGGCTGGGTGAATGGGGGGGGATGTTTTACATCAAATAGGGCTCCAAAGAATCACAATCACCTCAGTTGGAAGGGACCTTTTAAGATCATCTAGTCCAAACAACGGAAAAAAAAAAAAGAGACACACACAAACAATCAAACAAAACAAAACAAACAAACAAAAAACCACCCAAACAAACGAACAAAAAACCCCACACCACACACAAAACAACACAAACCCAACACTAATCCATAACCCTGAGCACCATGTCAGCTCATCTTTTGAATACCTCCAGGGATGGTGCCTCAACCACCTCCCCGGGCAGCCCATTCCAAGGCCCGACAACCCTTTCAGCAAAGAAATATTTTCTAACATCCAGCCTGAGCCTCCCCTGGCACAACCTGAAGCCATTCCCCCTTGCCTTGTTGCCTATGACTTGGGAGAAGAGACCGACCCCCCCAGCTACCCCCTCCTTTCAAGGAGTTGGGGAGAGCCAGAAGGTCTCTCCTCAGCCTCCTTTTCTCCAGGCTGAACACCCCCAGNNCGTTGCCCTTCTCTGGACCCGCTCCAGCCCCTCAATGGCTTTCTTGTGGTAAGGAGCCTGAAACTGGACACAGTACTCAAGGTCGGGGCCTCACCAGTGCCAGCCCTTAAAAACCCACCTGCCCTCAATCTGCCCATCTGCAACAGGTGCTGGAGTGTTCCAGATGGGAGAGCAAGGACCAGTCAAGCTCTAGTTGAGCTCTTCAGCCACTGAGGCCACATTCAAAAAAAACCAAACAAAACAAACCATGCCCCGGATGCCAGAGAGGGTTTGTTCCAGGACGAGGGCTCATGTGAGATGGAACAAGCCATCGTGTGAGAGAGAGAGCAAGGACGTTTTCCCGTTGGGTGCTCCGTGCAGGGTGTGAAGCAGCAGCCCAGGAGTTGGCAGCTCAGCTCCTCTCTAACTGCTGTTAAGTGGAGGGAAAAATGATACCCCTTGATGTGTGGAACCGCAGGGGAAGCAATTAGCAGACACCCACTTCTGCTGTGCTCAGGGAGGGGAAGCCTGTGTCTGTCTGTGTCCCGAAGGTCACAGCTTGATTTAATAAAGGTATCTGCCGAGAAAGGCAGCCTGATTTCCCATGCTGGAATGGCAAGCAGCACTTATTAGCTAAACTTCAGGGCTTTGCTAATGAGCTCACAGTTGTCTCACCTGGAGGCACACAGAGCTGAATCCTGCTCAATGGAGATGAGAGTTGTTCCCTTTTAACAAAAAAAAAAAAAAAAAAGAGTAAAAAAAAAAAAGTGGTCTGCCTCAGGATGTATCTGCTCATCCTGGAGGCGTGGAGAGGAGGGAGCTCCATCTCCCTCCTCTCAGGGTGCCACAAGGAAGGGTGAGCAGAGTCAGGGCTTGCTGCTGGGGCAGATGCTGAGCTTGATAAGTAGTAGTAGTTGATAAGCTTTACTGGGATTATGGAAAGGCGTAAAAAATAACAGGTCACTTAAAAAGATCTGTTAAACCTATGAGAAGATCTTCAGAAGGATTCTCCTTAGACCAAGCTTGTTGACCACAAAGTGCTCCTCCACTAAGCAACTGTTCCCAATGTCACCACTGGGGTAGATCATGCTTGGGCTGCAGGTGTACTTCAGCTCAGAATGAACATTATGTGTCTAATAACGTGATTTCAAATGATTGTTTTTCATGGTCTGTAAGGTTTTACCACTGTGTCTTGAGAGAAATATGTCAGGCAAGGAGAGGTACAAATGAAGCAGGTCACAAATAATCGCATAAGAGAAAGTAGACAGAATGGATAGAGGATATGACCTGGTCTCTTCAGGTCCCATGCAGGGAGTAGAGGTGAAAAGGCATGAGAAAGGGCAGATAAGAGCCCTCTGCCATGGTTTCCTCTCCTTTGTTTCCCACTCCATGTGCCGGACTGCATCGCTGTTCTGGGTGATGGTTCCAAGTGGGAACTTCTGGGAGAAGTTCACTGCACGGATGAGCAGAAGCAAATCAGTTGACACTGTAGGAGGCTGAGCACTGACGTTTCTGTCTTCATCGCTCAATGAGGTAGGGTTGAGTTTGAAGATGGCTGTGTCACAATTGGGCTCTGCGTGGAGTGAATCCTTGGCTGCAGCTAGACCTGAGAACAACATGCCTGGCACCTGGCAGTTTTTACCCCGAGACAAAGCCCACTACATGCAATTTTCTAGGGAGGATTTAGGGCTCATCCTGGAGATACCTGACCAACTGTGATTTACCCTGCCCATCCAGTTCATAAACCTAACCCAGACCCACTTGGAATCTGCTTCCCACTTGCTGTGTATGGCCCTTTAAGGGCAGGAAGTCCATTCCTATTGTCTGGTTAAAAGCATCCTTATTTTGCCATTTTATCTCTCAGTCATTTTCCTGTAAAACTCAATAAAACAGCCAGAGTTACTGGAAGAGCTGTTTTAACAATAAAAGCAGCTTCAGTCTAAAACTTGCATTCACAGTAGTGAAGATCCATCTGCCACAGTACAAAAAGCACAGAAATAATGAGCGGAAATGTGTTCAGTGGTTACATTCTTCACTCCTTTGATTGCAGCCATCGCTGGGAGCTCCCCTGCCTGTTGTGAAGGAATACAGGGAATTTTTTCTGCCCCTGTCGCTTGGAGTCAGTAAACACTGAGCAATAGGTAGTGATATATCAGATAAATACTGAAAATTTGTCCGGCTTGAGCCTCTGGTAAGAGAGAGGCCTGAAGTGGAGCCCCAGGTTGCATGTGTGCAGGTGGGGTACCCCTGAGATCTGCAGCACGTACCAGGGCAGGTGGGATCTTCATCTGAGTTGGAAAGCATCTCTTTTTGACGTTGGATGGCCTGCCCTCAGAGGCTTTGTGGGACACAATGGGGAAGGGGGAAGTGGCTGAAACTCAAGAAGAGATTTTTTCCTGATCTCAGGAAATCTCAGCCAAGGCTGCAGTGCTCAGAGCCTGCAGAGTAAACGTAGTAATAAATGCTCATGTCCCTGTATTTCCTAGGACAGTGCCTTCCTGCACACACCACCACTTGATTTACCTGCTGGATCTTCAAGGCTTTCCATGAGGATTTCCATGGCCCCAGATGGTTCCTTTTTGCCTGACTTATCAGAGGCAGTACCTGGGCTGAAGCTGCTGTGGGGATTTTGCCTCTGATGTATCATGTGTATTCAGACAGAAAGAACCAACTGGAAGAGTTTGGCCCAAAGCGGAGATGAAAGACCCACCACCTGCTGTTCTGTTGTCCATCTGTTGCTCTCCATGCTCCTGTCCCATCTGCAGTAGCTGAGCTGCTCCACAGAGGAGGGTCTGGAACAGAGAAGATGCCTTGACACAGCTTGAGGCTGCCCACATCACTTTCTGACTGTCCTGGGCACACGTGGGACTTGCAGGATGTCCTGGCTCTCCCCATCTAATGAACCTGTTCATTAAAGTGCTCCCGTCTCTCTGCAATAATGAGACACTTAAAAACGTGTAGTCAGCATTCTCCCCTGATTAGGTGCCTTTGATAGGGAATGGTGACATTCATGTAATTAATGCAACCTTTAAGGCAATTATTCACAAACAAGTTCCTTATGGAACCGAAAGTCCCAGCAAAAATGTTCAAACTCTTTGAAGTGGACAATTGTTCTCTGTCCCACAAGCTTTGTGTAGAATACTTTTATTTGGGATTCAAAAAATAAAGAACATTTCCATTCCCTCAGTGGGTAGGACAAACCTGAGCCTTGAAGATCCTATGGGCGTGCAAGGCCATGAGACCCACTGCCTTTCAGGAGCATCACAAGCCATTTTCTATTTTTTTAAAAAAGAACTAAACAGGGAATCTGTTGTCCTTCGTGCAGCTGAGTAGTTTTTACTGAAAAACTCATGCTCTGTTCTCCCTGGCCAGTTTTTGCCTTTGCAGAAAGATTGAAGTTTTCCTTCTCTGGTGACACACGGTGCAATGAACCTTTAGTTCAGACTCATTGACATCTAGGGATGGACTTAACCGGTACCCAGGCTGATTTGCTGCAGAACGGTGGTCATTTTTAAGGCAGACCTGGCAAAAAAACACCTCCTGCAGTGCCACGAAACGCTCTCTGCCCACACATAAAATCCCAGCAACCTCACTAGAGAGGGCAGGCTCTGGAAGATGCTATTTTCAAGCCCCAGCCCTCATTTCTTTCCTTCTCCGTTGGCTCAGAGCCGTGTCTTCGCACTAACACCGCACCAACACCGAGCACAGGTACCTTGTTTTCTCCCTGGTCACGGTCAAGATTTAAATTTCCTCCGTGCGCCTCTTCCATTTGCGAAAGCAGACTTACAGCAGAGATTTGTATTGGTTTAACCAAAGCATTTGCCAGGCAGCTTTGGAGACTATGAAGTGGAGAGCTGCGTTTCATGCTAATTTTCTTTTTAATAAAGAGCAAATGGGGAAGAGTTCCACACAAAAGCACAGAGCTGCTCTGGAAGGAGCAGGAGCAGAGCTGCAAGTAGCACCGCCGTGCTGCGCTCTTATGTTTTGAGGGTGAATAACTCCTACAAATCATTTGTATATGTCGCCTAAATGGAACGCGCAAGGAATAATCTGAAGGAGGGAGGCATTAAGAAAGCGGAGGACACACTACTGCACTCGTTTGCTCAGCTTAAACCCCTTCCCTTTGTTTGTTGCCCTTGTTAGAGAAATTGTGCCTTGGTTAAACTTAAAATATGAGTATGATTATAAAACCCAAATATAAACCAACACAGAATAGAAACCACTATTCATAGGCACAGAGGGCAGGAGCTTTACATAATTTCCATAGTGTGTCATGCATTTCTAGGAAGGAGAAAAAGGTCTTGAAATGAAACAGCTGATGCGGAATCATTATGAGAGGTTTTTATGCTTGCAGGGTAGTCTTAAATAAGAATAATGTCGCTCAGGAAAATAACATTTGCCAAGTTATTTGGGCCTAAACTTCTAGCGAGGCACCTCATGGGGTTTGCCGAAGTGCTGAATCAGGGCAGAAGAGGCAAAACATTTGCACAGGAGCTACACGGAGAAAGCAGCACTTCTGGCTTGCAGCCCCTGCCAGGCTGCAGGAGAGGACTTCTACCCCCACCAGCTCCTGCCTTGCTTCCCCCCATGGGAGCCAGGCTGCTGGCCAGGCAGGGCAGGGAGACACCAGAGGGGAGAGGAGCATCCTGCATCCCTCCCTGCATGGGATGAGTTAAGGATTAGTCTGGAGATATGGGCAGTGTGTAAACACTCCTTCTGTGCATGGAGAGAAAGAGGTTAAACACACATAAAAAGGCAAAGGGGACAAATAGATTTATCTGTGGGACCTGAGAAGATCTTCTGGGAAGAGCAGGTAGGTGGGGATCCCTGTAGATGATGTACCAAGGCAGTGCAGAGCAGGGCTCGTGTCACACCTGCAGCAAATAGTGTTGGAAGCATCTATGTCTGTGTGAACTCAGAGAGGGAGAACGTGCATCAGCTTTTCCTCTGCCAGCGGGGGTCTGCAGGATTTACTTGAGTTGTCTAAGCTGAACCGGGATAGAAAGAGTCCTCAGAAAGGTGGTACTGCCAACAGACCTAAGGAACTGGGAAGTCAGTAGCCGTGATGGCTCCTTTTCTCCCTTGCCCTGTGAGGTGCAGAGGCAGAAGAACAGGCAGGGGACATCCTGGGCACCAAGGGCTGGGGCTGCCCCTTTAAGCAGAGTTTCGAGTCTGGCGCCAATTTTCATTTATTTATGCTTTTAATTCTCTCCTAGATGCTGGGCAACCTATTTGCATTTCATTAAAATGTATTTTCCCCACTTAGTTCTGCATTCTTTTCTGGCAAACGTTCCCTTTTTGTCATTTTCCCTGGGCCTGGACTCAATGCTTTGCAGCTGCTTTGCTTTTACAGCCACTTGAACCTCGGGGTTGGGCTGCTCGTTGCTCCCTGACAAGGCTCAGGCCGCCAGTGGCTCCCTGTTAGTCCATGGATCATCAGTCACCACCAGATATTGCATCCTAAGAGGGTACAAAGGGAAACCACACCTGCCTGGAGGTCCCAAGAGTACGGGCATTACTGGTCCAGGAGCCAGACCACTGCAAAGGGGCTGGGGCTGTGATTTAGTGCAATTTAGCATTCATTGGGTACACATCTGACACCCATGTGGGGACCAGGCTCAGGTTTTCTCTTTGCTGGGAGTAGCTTGGCTAGCGCAGCTACATCTTGGCATCAACTCACTGTAGCCAAGTCCCAGTCCAGCCTCAGCTGCAGCATCCGGGGAGATGCAAATCCCCAAGTCCCACATCCTGCCCAGCATCACCCCTGCTTACAGACACATCCCTCCAGTTCTGATAGCCTTGGCCAGAGAAATAGTCTTTCTGCCAGCATGGCAATGATGTCTCCTTTCTTAATAATGCATCATGTCACCTCCATCCCATCCCATCCCATCCATAGATGGTAAGTGATATGAGTTCACTCCTCATCACTGCCTCTAATGAATGTACTCCCTATCCCTCTGCCTCATCCATGCTGGTGTCCAGCTTTTTCCCCCAGATGTATGACACATTAACACCTTTTCTCCCTCCCTGAGGAATACATGCCCCTCTCCCTTCTTCCTGCTCCATATGCTGACTTTTCCTGCCAAACAGGTCCCATGCTGTCCTGTGTCTCATTACAGACCAACTTTCTGTTGCTGGCCACCAAATAAATGACCTTCTGCCTGGAACGGACATGTTTTCACTGGGTGTCTCACTCAGTTACATCTCAGCTCAAGTAACATCCATATTTAATTATAACAGGTGCTATTAAAGCTCTCCTTGGTGGAGATGACCTGTTCTGCATTGCTCATCAAACTGTAAGACAGGCTGGACCTTGGCACCAAGAGGGTGAATCACAGCCTCAGTGGTTTTGAGTGGAAGCAGGCTAATGATGAGTTGCATTTTATCAGCTGTAACATGTTGAAAGAAATTTCACCCCCCAACCACTTTTTCTTCCAGAGGTACATTTAAGATCATCAGAGGAAAGGTACTAGAAATGCAAAGCATCATTAATATTTAAGTCAGATTTGCAGAAAGATAAATTTAAGCATTGTAGAAATTAACTGGATAAAGATAACTATTTCCTACAGTAAAGAGCTTAAATTTATTCAAATACTCTATTGCAGAAACACTACCCTTTATGCCTGTATCCCCACAGATTTAGTCCCATAGGAAAACAGGTAGCACTTCTGAAGTCACAACACCAGTGTGATGGAGAGTGTCCAGTGCCCTGGACATCACAAACCACATCTGGTTCAAGTTCCAGCTGTGTCTCTTTGGATGTCACCCCATGACTTCAGCATCGTCCGGTTTCACCACACCGTGTCAGAGATGACCCCCCACTCCCCAAACAGCCTCCCCTCCCTGCAGAGACGGGGCGAGGGGTGTGGATCCCAGCCCCAGACAGCTCTGCCAGGCAGGGGACCAGGGAAGATCCCAAACAATGCCCATTCCCAAGCAGGAACCCACCACGGTTTGGCAGGGGATTGTCAGGTCCCCGGGGACCCAGCGGGAAAGCAGCTCCATCAGAGAGAATGTCACCAACTCCACCGCAGGAATGCAAATAAATCCCTTCTTTTCTTCTTGGTAATTTGTTTCTGCGCAGAATAAATTGAATATGTAATTTCATTTTCTCTCTCGGAGCATTAACAACCTTGGAATTGTTCAGATTCACAATGAAGACAACAAACAAGTAATTACCGACAAACTGATATCGCTATTGAGAAGAGAATGCAATTGATTTTAATTCTTGTCAGCCCTGTTTACTCTCCCATTGCATTAGGCATAATAAAGTGTTACAGTAGATTGTGTTCTGTTGGAAAGTAGTTCTTATCAGACACCACAAACTGCCTCCTTATTAGAGAATATGCCTGTACCATTCTGCTCTGCTTGGTGTCTGTGAAGGGGTGCTCTGCCTCCTGCCCGGCTGCCTCCCCACAGCGGGACCCACAGCGGGACCCACAGCATCCATCCCTGGATGGGAGATGAGAGCTGCAACCCCCATGGTTCCCCCAGGTCCAGCCAAGGCTGCTCCTCCTTGAGGGACCTTTTCTTCCTCATCACTTTGAGACATCACCTTGGAAGCCAGGCTGTTCACAGCCTCTCCAACATCCAGGAGCTCTGCAGGATAATGAAGGAAGGTGCAGAACCACTGTGCACAGTCTCTGGGACCTTCAAGCAAAGGTTTGGCCCAGGTTGTATTGTTAGTGATTTAATGAAGTGATTGACGTAAAGTTGCTGGACTAAATTAATTACAATTAAATTGCTTGTGGTGTGAAATTTACTATAGAAAATGCAGATTATTGTGCATCCTTCAAAAAACAGGACATCTGGATCCTGTTTCATTTGCTAGCAGAGGCTTCTCTCCCAAGGAAGGCAGGACACCTGGATGAAGGAGGGGAGCCACAAGATGAGGAATAATAGTTTTAAATTGAAAGAGGGGAGATTGAGATGACATGACCCAAATCATGACATGCCCATGAACTACAAAATCCCCCACTACAAAGAAAATGGCACAAATTCCCCAGCTGTGACCTCTGACCCTTGGCTCCTGAAGGTGCAGGAGACGAAGTTTGCCTCCTGCCTGCATCCCGCCTCCTCGCAGGTGGAGGGATGCTCGTGCTCAAGATTTTGCTGTAACCAACGTCAGAGAGATTCATTCTCCTTCTTCATAAGCTCACTGAGGACATATCTCCAAGGCAGATGTTAGAAAGGCCTCCTGACACCATTTTCCTTGCCTCAGCACATTTTCTGGGGTGGTCTCCTAGGAAGTTTCTACAATAAATTCTTGGAACACCTTTAAAATGGGGTTTCTTCCCATATTCATGCTAATTTCTGAGATCTGCCTTTATTCCTCTCCGATCTTACCAAGCAGTTGAAGTTCTGCATTAAATTATGCCCTTGTGTTACGTGCAAAGTTCACCAGCTCTCAAAAGAATCTTTCCAAGCATAATTAATTATTAAAGAAAGTCTAAGTTGTGAGTGATCACTAAAGGAGACATTGTCTCATCTTAATTATCTTTGCAGAGGTTTCTCTGGTCTTTCTGAGTTTGGTAAGAAAATTGCTTAAGCCCTGTCAGATAACTAAGTAATTCCCCAATTAATATAACTAATGTTTACACATAGGTGGCTCCTTATTTTGGTAAGCAGTTGCAACATTAACTGAGCTTGCAAAATTCATATATTAAGTATCTCTCTCACAGGACACAGAAATACTGATTTTATTATACAAATATTCATCTTTATTACAAAATATTCCCAAATTAACCTCTTTAAGAGGCATCTCATTTGCTAAAGATCATAGGTTGCCACACTGAGGAGAAGACATTATCATCTAATTAAGCACCAAAATTATCCAATAGAATTACTTGGTGTCTCCTTCAAAATATATTCTTCCTTTTAATTCCCAAAGAATGTGAAAAATGGAGAGTGCAAGGTGTTACCAAGAAATAAATCCTCTTAAGACAAATTCTACAGTCCTTCACAAGAGGTTTGGATGAAAGCGTTGGGATATTTGTGCGAAGGAAATTCTGCTCAGAGAACTCAGTAATTCTGAACCAAGTACTTCATTTCCTCCCACCTCTCGCAAGCGGGGATACTTTCTAAAACATAACTCTTGCAGGGTCTGTCATATGTGCAAAAGAGCCTTTTCCACTTCAGCAGGTGCTTTCTAAAGCATTGCCGTGGCTGGTTGATAGGAAAGATGATGCTGGACAGATTTTTATATTTGACCAAGTATCCCCAGATTCTGCAAGCTAACAATTGTTGTCAGTTCATAACATGTAATTAAGAAAGCTCAACCCACTGTTCCGGAGGCAGCCCAATGACAACGCCTGCCCTAACATGCTTCAGTCACTGTCATGAAAGGACTCTTTAACAAGAACATCTCTGAGGCATGCAGAGCCTTCAGCCCTGTTCCTGGACAACCAGCAGCAATAGGGGGAAGGCAGCCTGGCATTGAAAGAAAAAAAAAAAAAAGAAACCTCCTGAAATAATTTTCATGGCGTGAACTTTTTGCTTACTCAGATAACAGGCCAACCTCACGGGGCTGCATTGGGACAGAGTCAGCAGAGGTATCATGGCCCAGCCCTAGGACAGAGCATCATAACGGTTGCATTAATAGCTCGTTGGTGGCAATGCCAAAGTATCTCCTGAAACCTGCCACAGCAGGGCAAGCTCCGAGCCCAGCTGAGGGGGCAGGCAAAGTTCAGCCCCCCAGCTCCCACCTGCTGTGGCATCCCAAAGCCACCCAGTGTCCACCCAGTGAGGGAGTCCTGTCCCCTCAGGACCCCACTCCTACTACTGCCTCACCACCAGTCTCCCAGCCCCTGGACCATGCTGGACCCAACAAAACCCCAGGTGGTCTACCCAGGGCTAAGTGAGGGGGATGACACACCTCATCTTCCTCTATCATCTGCCATAGCTTGGATGGGACATACCATCCCAAGAGGATGTGGCCACAGTGGACTCCTGAAAAGTAGACTTAGACTTTGATCCCTGTCTTTTCAAGTGCTAAAATTTGTTGAGTAGACCTCACTTTCTCTATGTTGCATGTATGAAACATTTTTTAAAACAAACTTTTTTAAGCTCTTAAAATAAAAACAAAATATGACACATATCCCTAAGGTTTAATTATATTATAATTTAGTAAATTAAAAATATTTATAAAATTCACAATAAATCTTTGCAGCCTGAGGAGTCAGTGAGAACTATCCTAGTACAGGTGGAGGAAGGAGAATCTCCCAGGTAGTGCTAGAAACAAAAAGACCAAGTTTAGATAGATTTTTTCCCTGTATCCAGTTAAAGTCCAATTAACTATACTAGTTTAATGTATTTTGATTGAATTTTAATTTGCATTCAAGAGAGCTTGAAACAGACTATCAATTAAAGACGCATAATTTAATGTTAACACAATTTACAAACTAAAAACCCTAGTAAATGTATGTTAAGCTGTATAACTGCTTAAATAAATACACATAAAGAAGATATCTTGGTAGTAGTATGAAGTGCAAGACTGCACAATGGTATTTATTAAAGTACCCTAGAAGTTATTTACTTTGAGGGGGGAAAATATAATTATTATTCTTGAAGGCAATGACCTCAAATCCTACTCCCTGCAAATTATTTTCTTCATCTCTGCCACGTAGAGGCAACATAAGGATGGCTTAAGGATGCTAAGATTAACTGTTTCATCTGGGCATCTTCAATTCATGAGAAATTTCTCCTTCCTGCACACATTCTTCCTTCTCCTGTTGGCCTCATCTTCTAAACCTTCACCTCAGACCCAGTATGGCACAACAAAGAAGTCAAAATAGAAAAGCGCACACACAAGAAACACAATAAAGGTAAAAATGGTGAGAGAAGCACAGTGGAGAAATGAAGGGTACAAGTGCACCTAATTCTCTCCATTTATGTGTCAGATAATTGGAAGAAGTTCAAGTAAGAGTTTGTCTTTTCATGAAGATTAATGGAGATATTTGAAAAATGAACAAAACACAATTATGTTAGTTCAAAAAGAGCAGTACAAAAGGTAAGTGTCATGCGAGCAATTGGAAAGATTGCAAAGAACAGACTCTAGAGCGAGTCCTGTTGTCATGGAGTTCTGAATTTGAGACAATTGCAATGGGGATTCAACCCTAGAAAAAACCAATCCTTGCTTAACTTGAGCAAAACTGGAACATGTTTCTGGTTGTCAGATGATCTTAAGGACTTTGGGAGGGAAAGATGATGAAGCTGCAGGTGACTGAGTTATCAACAAGCAAGGAGTGTGCAGAGGAAAATCAAATGAGCACATTTCAAGGACAGGACGCAAACAAACAATTAGAGAAGTCTGTGAGAAGCTGAAGAAAGGATTGTACATACTTTTTAAAAAATAAAACAAACAATATGGACTGCGCCAGCTTTTGGACAAAGACATAATACCTCCAAAAACCACAGTCGTTTTACAACTGAAGACAACACCAAAGCAGAAAGAAAGCACAAAGGATGAAGGAAGGAACAAAATTATATGCAGAAACCTTTCAAGCTACAACTGGATACAGTGGTCAGGCCATCTTGATGAACAGGCATTAAATCTTTAGTTTTTATTTCAGTACTGGCCAGTGGTTTACTGCTTCCCACTGCAACTGAAAAAAGCAAAAACCATGGATGAAAAAGCCTAGTCAGACTGAAGAGATCTAAAATTCAGATCAGACAAGGGAAAGATCATTCCTACTGTTGGAGTCTAAGATCTTACTGAAAACGTAAAACCAAACTTCATGAGGATAATTTGGCAATTGTTTTGGGAAGCAGAACAGTCATTTCAGGGCTGAGAATGTTTCCTTTACACAGAGTGGGATTCATGTCACCTCATTGTAGAAAACAACATCTGAGCTAGTCACCTTCAGCTCCCTTGACAACTGGGGAGAAAACAGACACTTCTGGAGCATGATTCATCTGCCCCAACATAGACGCCTACCTAAGGATGAGATGAATGTACATTAAAATACCTAGAGCTTCTGTCAACTATAAAGGGAATCTGGACTAGCTCAGAAGTAAATATTTGCATTGAAACATCTAAATCTGTTGGATGAAAGGAACTGACAACAGAGAGGAAGTTTTCATCTTTTAACAAGAGAAAGACAGAGATTATACAGATGAGCAAACTATGTTCACCTCTTTTGAATCTGACTTAAGACTGGTTTAAATTAAACCCTAAGAAGATTTTAAGAACCTCTGAATCTGATTGATTCACAAACGATTACTGATTCTGAGAGTGATTTTGACCAGCACTGTTTAAAGCCATCCTTGTATGAAAAGCTTATCCTGGTGGAGACACCAGACCCTCTCCCACTGAAGTCAGAGTTAGGTCAGGCTAACACATAAAACAAAGCCAGTAGAAATAGCAGAGGCAATGCCCATCATTTGCTGCAAAAAGAACCACACTGTATGATCCCCATGGCTTGGTACATGCCGTGTGATCCCTCACAAAACAAGAGAAGTCAGGAAAATTGGATGTGGCCAGAAGACAAGGGCCTGCTGATATCACACCAGTTTGTGCTGAGATTGCAGCTGGTAAATAAGGAGGTGGAAATGAATGGTCTAGGATCTCCTGATAGAAAAGAAGCTTTGTCGAACAAGAGGGTGGGTTGGCCTTTTGGAGCAGTTCCACTCAGTAAATTCATTGGGCAAGGTCAAAAGCCCAGGTGTGCCTCCCCTCTCCATCACTCTCAGACCACATTCTGATAGCACATGGAGGACCTTCCCACTGGCCCAGTAAGCACTAATTATGGAAATGGGTGGCATGAGGATGCTACTACCCCAGGCCATCTCAAGGTTAGACCCTAACAAGGACATGAACCAAGGTCTCACTCACTTCAGATGAAAACCTTAGTGAACTGCCACCGCTCCTGTAGTCCTGTTGGTCCCATTTGGTGGCTATCCTGTTTGGGTGAAAGGTGTAAGTACCAGTGGGGTAAGACAGGAATGAGACTTCAAGCAGCATTGCATGTCACCAGGGCTTTTCTCAGCAT
>BJBW01003969.1:3044-17072 GCA_004320125.1 Scolopax mira
TGGAGAGGGTCCAACGAAGGGCAACAAAGATGATTCAAGGATTGGAGCATCTCCCTGATGAGGAAAGGCTGAGAGAGCTGGGACTCTTTAGTCTGGAGAAGAGAAGGCTGAGGGGAGACCTTATCAATGCCTATAAGTATCTAAAGGGTGGTTTGAAGGAGGATGGAGCCAGACTCTTTTCAGTGGTTCCCAGGGACAGGACGAGGGGCAATGGAACAAGCTGGAACATGGGACGTTCCACTCAAATCTGAGGAAGAACTTCTTTGGGGTGAGTGTGCCAGAGCCCTGGAAGAGGTTGCCGAGAGAAGGTGTGAAGTCCCCTTCTCTGGAGATCTTCAAGCCCTGAGTGATGTACTCTGGGCAACCCTACTTTGGCAGGGGAGTTGGATTAGGTGATCTCTAGAGGCCCCTTCTAACTCTGACAATTCCGTGATTCTGTGAAATCACTTCTGTGATAGAATTACTGACACCAAGAATAATCCAGAAATACTCTTGGCTCACAGGGGTCTCAGCCCAGGCTGCTGCAAGAGCTGCACAGCATCCCTCCACACATCCAGGAACCGAGCAGGGTGAAGTATCCAACAGCTGGAGCCTGGGAATTTGGCTTAGCTGTGTGGGAAACTGCGTGCTGAGAAGGCAGGAAGCATTACTCAAAGGCATTGCCAGAACAGGGTCTGTCAAAAGCACCAGTCATGATGACCTCCAGCCTGTGATGACCACCTCCAGGCCCCAACAACCTCCAGCCATGACTTCCTCAGCTCCTGACATTACAATAGCCAGAAAACACCGGCACTCAGTTTTAATCCAACATAACAGAGTTTATTCCTACTTAACCAAGTGTACAAAGGAGCTGACAGGGTGAGGCTGAAGCAATTCCTCCAAGGCTGGTACAGGCCCATGCACAGAATTTCCAATAGTGAGAGCATTTTAAGAAAGGAGAAGTTCTTGAAGTTGCCAGTCCTCTGGGTCTGAAAGGCAGGTTTTATCCAGACACGTGGCATAAGCCATTCTGGTGGGGAATCTCCATCTCAGAACCAGTAGGCTGATATTGTTCATATTTTTCATCATTTTTTATGGCAAAAGATCAGTTCCAAACATGATAGCTGCAGCGATCACTTCCATAAACTACTGGTGAGAGAGGGAATGGGAAGATGAGCTACTTAGTTAAGTCATCATGTATTAAACATCATTCAATAAACTTTTTTAAGGAGGCCACAGTTAGATGCCCTAATGAAGGCATCTTGAGTATTTCTGACAGGTCCTAACTACAAGTCAATGTACCAAATGAGGAATCCCACGATCCTCTGACAGATCTGTTTCTACCACCAAGGCAGACAGAAGAGTAAATGAGCAACTTTGACATGTGTGTCACAAAGAACCATAAGCGCTTCAGAAGACTGGTTTTGCCAGCACCAGCAGAGAACTATTGGTGTTTCTGAAGAAGAAAGACCTGTTACACTTGAAGTAAAATCATACTCAGCAAAATCTAATTAATATTCACATGCTTAAGCACAGGCATAAGCAAACTGAAACAGCACAACCAGCAAGAGCAGGTAAGTACAGTGTGACACTGTAACACATAACCAGCAGCAAGCATTTCTAACCCAGCTAAATGTAAATAACAGGAATTGTAAAGGGGCAAAGAGAGAATTACGTCGAAGCTACAGAAATGGGATGGAGTAAGACATGAAAACAATAAAATGTGAAAAGTAGCAAAGAATGTGAAACAGATAGGAAGGGTGTTCTGCTGGACTACTTTGGGTTCACCATATAAAAGCTTGGTGAAATGAGCCAATGAGACCATACTCTTATTTTGGGAAGAGAAAGGTAAGATACCAGTAACAAACAAGAAAGGATGGGAAGAAAAACAATGTGACTTTAGCTTCCATTCGTTCTTCTCCCTGCAAAAGATCACTTAACCAACATTGCTTCCACCTTCAAATAAGACCATTGAGAACTTGCAGTGGTATCACCTCTCCTGGACCATAGATTCACAGCTGAGTTAGGATAGAGTGTTATGGACTAACTGGACAAATATACAGTGATAATGACTAAGAGGTAGCCGATGGCAACATGTATGATCAATGAAATTCAATTAAGTAAAGAAAGTGGTGTTTCCAAGGTTGAGTACGATCTATTGGTTTTCCTAACCATTCCCACTGCAACACTGCAATTCCTTGTGACATTTATATTTTCCACACTAAAAGTGTTTTAAAGCAGAAATATTAACTCCTGAGAAAGTTTGAACTTCTTAATGAAAAACGCAACCAACAACAAAAAGCATCAAACTCAACAATAAAGAATCAAGGGAACAAAAAGAGCTAAGAAACGACGTATTCCAGATGGAAAAACATTCATCTTTATTTGTGCTCCAAAATGCTGCAGCAGTAAGGAAAAATACACACTTTACCACCTAACAGATGTTAAAGTCCACAGTCAGGTTGTGACAGACCCAAAGTGCTGCTTTGTCTCAATCAGGATACAGATTGCTTGGATTCTCTCAGAGATCCCAAGCCAATAAACTACCCAACAGACTATAAAAACACAGACTTTGTATTCCCCTCAAAGCCACGGACAAAGATGCAAGTAAATAAGTAAATAAATGTCTCCATTAAAACTTTTTGCTGGAGCCAAAAAGGTTAATAGATACAGTTCATACAATTTCTTAATGAAAGTAGAAGCATTGGGCACTGACCACTAAAGAAAGAGGTTCTCAGTGCTGTTGGGTAGAGAGAAAAAGCTTCAGACAAATTACAGGATGGATTTTCCAAAACCAAAGCTTTCCACACCCAAAGCCCGTGTAGTATATCTAGTATATAAGGATCATGATTGATACTCAGTGTATATTCTATAAATAGCTGTTATTCTATAGATAGTTATATATTGGAAGAGAAATAATTAGGCTGCCAGTTCACTCAACTTTTCATTTTAATTTAGAAGTAGTTAAATTAATTAAAGTAATTAAACAATCTCTCATGACAACTCCAAAAACTGAGTAACTTAAATGTTACAAACTTTTTCTTGTCCTTTCCACAAATTACCAAATAGTCCAAAAGAGAATTAGTAGAATTATAATTCCTTAGCAAAGGAATAAATTGAGAATTACTACTGAAATTGGAACAAGTTTTCTTGTAAAGGATTAAACTACACTGAAATGTGCAAAAAAACACAACCACATTTTTTTTTTTTTCCTATTAACTGAATTTTATGAACTGATCTGGCCTAACCCTTTTAGTAGGACTCCAGAGAAGAGATTGTCAAACCATTTCTCACTAGTAAAGGAGCTTAACCTGAATCCCAACACAAATATTAATGAAGGCAGCTAAGCACCATCCACATACAAGGACAAATTAACTTATTACTCCACATCAAACAGACTGGAAGACCAAGAGATCGTTTATTTCTTTTTCCTCTTTTAATAAATATTTTTCCAAGTCAAAAACCATAACTAACACAGTGAACGTATCAAGCCATGGGGCTGCCAAGATCCACATACACCTCTTGTCAGGTGCAGTTTGGAGGGAAAAGGAAAGGCAGACATGGATGAAGAAAGAAACCTTGTGTGCTTCAATGAATATTCATTACATCCTCTAATTTATTATCATGTTTACAGCCAAAACTGCAGAGCAAATTACATTCTACATAAGGTCCCGAGGGGGGTTTCATTTCCACAGCTTGGACTGGTACCAAAATAAAGCACATTAGAGAGAAATTGCAAGGAGAGTCATTAATATTTAATGGACTACTAACAGCAGTGCTCCTCATGACAAAAAGGCAGGGGAGGGGAGGGATCATGCAGTATTTGGCTCCACAAAATCCTTTTCATTAAGCAAACTGATTCAAAACAAACAGGTGGCTTTCTTAAAAAAAAAAAATAAAAAGAAAAGAAAAACATCCACAAACAAACAAAACCCCACTAAAAAACCCAAAACAAAAACAAAAAACCCAAACAAAGCTCACCACATAAAAACAAACAAAAAACCCCCAAACAAAACCCCCACAAAGCAAAATTGAAAGAACAACTATTCAATAGCAAGTACCAGTAAGCAGTTAAAATTGGTCCCAGGAGATACCAGAGTGCACAAAGGAGAAAGTAAGTTATTACTAAAGTAGAGCAGAATTTCAAACTCCCCATAAAGTATCATACAGAGAAAACCCAAAATAACCAGTGGCTGGTGAGTGTGAACAAGTCAGTGAACATGACAACTCTGAAATTTCCTTTCCCTAGCACAGGAAAACCTGCAAACTGCTACTACAAGGGGATGGAATTATAACACAGGGGAAAAATAAGCATCCAGCAGCCGGTGGAGCTTTTACAGCATTAACAGAAATGGTATAAATTTGTAACATTTGTCTCGTGCTCCACGTAGGGCAGCAGGAGCAGCGCGGCCAGAGCTCAGGGGCTGACATACTCACGCTGGTCTGAGAGCAGATACAAGTAGGTCATTTGCTTAAATCAGCATTTTGTACCCTCCCTGCTCATTGCAGCCAATGAGGGAAATCCAAATACAGCAGCACTTTCAGATTGCAACTACAGCTCCAACATAGCCTCCGGGCACAGACCAAGGACCATCACCTCCTGGACAACCTCCCTTTCCATAAAACAACCCTATGCCTTTGCCCCTATTCCATTATTCCTGTACTGGTATTTTTAGCAACTTCTGACCATTCTGAACTGCCTGATGCTGCCCAGAGACATGGCCATGCTGGTTTCATACCCGCTTAACTCAATCTCACAACCAACGTTTGATTGAAATGACTTTGGAGATACCGTTGCCAGTTTTCAGCCACAGTTTACCTCTTCCCATCTACCTTGTACCTCACTGGGAAAAAAATAAGATTGGAGCTGTAGGTTACAGAACGATATGGGGTTGGAAGGGACCTCTGGAGATCATGCAGTCCAACCCCCTGCCAAGAGCAGGTCCACCCAGAGTAGGTTGCACAGGAACGTGTCCAGGTGGGGTTTGGATGTCTCCAGAGAAGGAGACTCCACCACCTCTCTGGGCAGCCTCTTCCAAGGCTTTGCCACCCTCACAGGGAAGAAGTTCCTCCTCATGTTTAGATGGAACTTCTTATGTTCAAGTTTGTGCCTATTTTCTCTTGTCCTGTCCCTGGGCACCACTGAAAAAAGACTGGCCACATCCTCCTGACACCTACCCTTTACAGGTCCTTATCTGCCTGCTGGACATCCTTCTCACTTCTCAACTTCTCCCCTCTGCTGGGGGAAGTTTCTGGAACAACTGTGGTTTTATCCTGCAATATTGCAGTCTATCCCAGAAACTTCCTTTGTTTATAAGCCTTCTCAAATTCCATCCTTTTTCTGAGATCTGTGCAGTTCCCTGAAAGAGATCTGGGAATAGGAAGAGACATTCTAATTGGAGACAGTCTAAATGGTAATTAATTTCTTTCTTAAGCAAAAATACTTCTAGCATGGCACAACCAGAATTCACATCATGTTTCTGTGTCATATACCCATATACATACTGAAGATATTTTCAGTATCTTCTCTAGGATGTAGTTTTCCAGGCATTTAGGAATTTTTTACATCTACCAGTGGAAACAACAAAGGTAGCTACAAAATAAACACACATAGGTCATTACAAATTCAGCAATATAGATCCTTGGCTTTTTTTTTTTTTGTTGTTATACATTTTCCTGGTCATCCAATAAAACCATAAGTTGTATGAAAGAGCATTAACTGCCAAGATGGTTGTTCCAGTAACCTTTCTACTGAATGCCCCAGAGCATCATTATGCTGTTTTGTACTTGAAGTATTCTTCTTCTTCAAGAAGGAATTTAATCTCATAAGCGTATTTAAACTCTGACCTCTATTCAATAAAAAAAAGAGAATAAAGCCCAAAACTATGTGCGATGTGTGTGTGTGTGTTTATTCACATTACAGGAGTTTGTTTTGTTTGGAAAAGAATTCCTTTTGAAAGAAAACAATATAAAGAGTGAAACAAAGGTTGTAATATCACTTGAAGTAATTCAGTTTTAGATTTACAGCAAACACTTAGTGCTGTCAGAAGTAAAAGTTCTATCAATTCCAATCACTGAGGTACTAACAGAGATGATGTTATCAGGTCCCCAAATTGCTGGCTTCAGATTTTCATCACTATGGCTTTGTACTGAATCCCAGTCTTTATTATCAACGTAGAGGCCATAAAGAGCCTTTGCTGTGGCCACTGTAGATATGAAACAACCTCTCAATTGGGCCAAGCCTTTTCAACCCTCGTCCCAGCAGTCAGAGTGAATCTTTGACCAGAGAAACCAAATCAGACCAAAGCCTGAAGGGCTGCCATCTCAGAAAGGGCAATGAGAGAAAAAAGCCAGTTTCAAATGCTAAGAAGGGAGTTTCTTTCCAGAAGAGCTGGGGGTGGAGCATGAGCAGAGGAGACTAAATTCCACAGGCTCCCTGGGCTTTACTGGGACCCGTGCTGCCTGTGTTCATTCTCAGGCAGAAAACTTTCCTGCTTTGCAGAAGCTTTAAAAACACATAGTACAATGACAATGCAAAGATCTCAGAGCCTCAGACTAGGGACTCCCCTAAATCATGAGCTGGAGATGCTTATGGAGATATACTCTCCTGGACTGAAACAGAGAGCAGCCCTAAGGAGAAGGACTTGGGGGGTGCTGGAGGATGAGAAGCTCAACAGGAGCCGGCAAGGTGTGCTGGCAGTCCAGAGAGCCAACCCCATCCCGGGCTGCATCCCCAGCAGCATGGCCAGCAGGGCGAGGGGGGGATTCTGTCCCTCTGCTCCGCTCTGGGGAGACCCCACCTGGAGCACTATGTCCAGCTCTGGAGTCCTCAGCACAGGAAGGACATGGACCTGTTGGAGCAGGGCCAGGGGAGGCCACGAAGATGCTGGGAGGGCTGGAGCCCCTCTGCTGTAAGGACAGGCCGAGAGAGCTGGGGGGGCTCAGCCTGGAGAAGAGAAGGCTCCAGGGAGACCTTAGAGCCCCTTCCAGTCCCTCAAGGGGCTCCAAGAGAGATGGAGAGGGACTCTAGATCAGGGAGGAGATCCATGGGACAAGGGGGAATGGTTTTTAACTGAAAGAGGGGAGATTTAGATGAGACGTCAGGAAGAAATTCTTTGCTGTGAGAGCCTGGCCCAGGTTGCCCAGAGAAGCTGTGGCCACCCCATCCCTGGAGGGGTTCAAGGCCAGGCTGGATGGGGCTTGGAGCAACCTGCTCTGGTGGGAGGTGTCCCTGCCCAGGGCAGGGGGTTGGAACTGATGATCTTTAAGGTCCCTTCCAACCCAGACCATCCTATAATTCTAAGAGACAAAAAATAACTTTTTTTGATGAAAATTTTTTTTCAAAGTGTTGTGTTTTGTTTTTTTTTTAACATGAGTTAAAACTGAGTTAGTCTTACCAGTAATTTATCAAACAGCTTCTTCAAATTTGATTCAAGCTTCTCCATATCACCACAAAACGAACTCATTTCAGCAAGAAGCTTCAAAACCTACAGATAAGGACAGATGGGGTTTTGTGCGTTAACTAAAAGTACAAAGAACTTAACTTTCAACCTAAAAGTGATTATCACATCACTATGGCTGGCACGGTAAACCCCTCCCAAACATCAGGAAATCCTTCAAGGAGGAACAAGCCTAGTCTGTTTGGTTATTTTTTTACATCCTCAGAAACATAGGTTTGCATGTCTAATCCTAACAAGCCTAATTAGTCAACGAGTAAACAGAACTTGATCTCCCTTGTCTGTTTGCCTTCAAAGTGAGACTCACAGAGATCTAACTGAAGCTGTAGTGCCAATTAGCATAAGTAAAATCACAGATATCAAGCCACTCCCTTAGGAGGTGAAATTAGCACAAGCCATGCAAACAATCATTTCAGTAAATGCTACGTGCTTAAAAAAATTGACAGTGATATAAAATTATTACAGTGATCTACTTGTTCTAGCCTTGCCTCAAAAGCTTGGGACAAATGACAGATGCTTTAGAACTCAATGCCTCAATACAGAAAACATGGTTTTTTCCTAGTGTAGCTTGTTTACTTCCAAGCCAAGAACCGAAAACCACCCAAGAAAGGAGTTTGTAATTTTAAAAACTTGCTGTCTTCACCTAAGATGCTTCTTTTTTACGATTTGAAAGATGTTTTAGCTTTTGCTTACCTCTAACTGTATATCAAGACCCTCCACTGGAGTAGTCAAAGCACTGAGGTTTGGTAGAACATGCTCGCAGAAGTAAGTAACAAATTTTGTGGAATGAACATTTTTCTGCAAAAAACAACACATGTTACTCAGGTTACTCTTTGAGTTTGAAGGAATTAAATGTTTTTCCCCCCATCATTCCTCCACTGTTATATAGCTTTATTAAACTTCCCTCAGAGACCCTTCCAGGTAGCTTAAACTCGAGGGATCTGCGACAGGGGCTGAAAAGACTGCCTGGAACCTTAGAACAGGCCTTTAAATGCTCAAATGCCCTGGCCCTAGCCTTGAAATAATCAAACCCATACACGTATGAACCTAATGTGAGAGTTTTGTCAAAATTCACTGTAACATCCTAAATGTTGACGAGCAGAGAATAACACAAAAGCTCTTTGCATTTGGAGGCTTTAAGGATGTTTTCCAAGATTTTAATACATCCGAAGCAGAAGGTGGAGAAGCCCTGACACGCTGTCCTGCTCACATCATCCCTGAGAGTGCCGAAGAGGAGCTACAAACCCTGATTTTCCAGGATAAACTCCTCACGCGAAGCAAATCGCTACGTACCGAGAAGAGCGGCACCGCCTGCCGAGTGCACTGGAGAAGTCTGTCCACACAATCCGGGTCGGATGGATTGAACGTTTGTTCCAGGTCAGCTTGTTCAGCCACCAGCTCCACCAGTTGTTGCCTCCCACTTACTGTCTGTAAACTTTTTAATCCAGACAATATTTTCATGAATAGAACAAATTCCTCGCCTGTCACATCTTCCAGCACCTAAGCAGAACACCAGAAAACACATTTCTGTGGTGAGAGTTTGCAAACCCCCAAGTCAAACTTACTTGGTTTGAAAAAGTATGCAAATATTTAGCTTCTAGTTAGTAAAAAAAACACAAACAAGTTTAAAGGAACACATGAAAATACACAGCATAATTGTACGCACCTCCAAATTAAAGTAATTGCCATCAAGCTGCGCATAGAAAACATCTTGAACTCTAACCTTAAAACAAGTTTCTTACCTAAGAAAACTGTATGCTTCAGGCAGAATAAATGTTAAAGAAATCGGTTGTTTTAATACTTTTGTGTTTTTCTCAGCTTGGGGAACACACAAGAATCTCATAAATTTCAACAAAGGCAAACTCCCAAGTCCTGCACCTGGGCTGAACTAACTTTCCTGCATCAGCACACGCACCGCACCTAGTCTCGGGCCCTCCTGTAGGAAGAAGTTGTTGATAATCTTTAAAAAACTCAGCCTACAAGGTGATCAGTGTCTAGAGAACATGACTTGTGAGGAGAACTTAAGGAAAGTGTTGGGTTTTTTTTTTCCAACCTAAAGGCAAAAACTCCTAAAGGGGGGAGGCAACCTAACACTGATCTTCCAAGTAGAGAAGAAGAGCAAATCACTAAGAGGAGGAACCAGGTTATTTCCTGAGGTGGACAGGGTGAGAAAGAGACAATGATAAAAAACTGAAACAGGATGTTCCAACTGGATAAAGGGGGGAAAAAAAAAAATCACGTTGAGGACAATTAAACATTAAGGCTGGTTGCCCAGAAAGTATGGGAAATCTCCATCCTTCAAGGTTTTTCAAGACGAACTGGACAAAGTACCAAGAAATCTGAACTCAGCTGAGCGTGATTCACTGAGGTGATCGATCTCCTAAAGTCCCTTCCCAATGTGAATGACTGTATGGCTCTAATAAAAGTCACCCTTAGGAAATGAGAGCAGCCCATCATTATTTTAACATTCTCACAAAAACAAATGCTGCCAAGTCTGGATTGTAGCAGAACAGGATAACAAGCAGACGACATTTGTACAATGCTTCACTCTGTATGTGGTTTAAATAAACAGGCCTCTGAAGCAACAGTAGTGATAAGGGATGATTTAAATAATACTTAAGTTTGTACTGAAATAAAAACACTCACCTTTTTTGATTCAGTCAATATGAACTCTTCTACCTCCTTTGTCATCACCTCCTCAGGCAACGTTTTCAGTTTTGTGGAGAGGAACTTGATGGCTCTCTCTCTCACAATATCCTCTCCCTGAAGAATTTGACTGAATAAGCCTCCCAAAGTTCCTGAATGGAGAATAAATCCGGTAACACAAATTCTTTTAGAAGTTAAAGAGTTGAACCTTCTATGCAAAAACCAGACATTTCCTCCTGTAAGACTCCATGACGTGTTTTAAAAAAACTGCTATACTAACTTTTAAGAAAAACCACAGTTTTTATATAGCTTGACATAAGAATCCACATTCTTTTACTATTCTGTATAGTTCAGATCCACCGTTATTGAAAAGTTTCATATTAATTTGTAAAACCAAACAATGAGTGTATGTCTCTAACTTTTGCACTGTACAAAACTTGAGTCCAGTTCTTAGAGACCGGGAAGTAATAAATAAAAGACATTTAAGGAAAAACGTGTCCTTTACCTTTAGCATCCATCTTAAATATACTAAGCAAAGCGTTGTTCACCAAATTGAATTCTGCAGAATCATCTGAAGAGAGAAAAAACCAAACTTGATATGCATACCTTGAAAAGCAAATATACAAGCAGAAATAAAAGAGAAAGATTTCTGATACCCCACAAGAAGTAGTCTATCTTCAGCATTTAATTCTAAACAACAGAACTCTGATTTTTAATGACTACTAGACTGAGAAAAATAGAAAGCCACAATTATGGAAGCTGGAAGCAAAACAAAAAGCTATTTGCTCCTTCAGCCTCCCTGCCAAAACTTCTAACATTCCTAACTTGATGGGACTGAAAACTCGAAGGGAAGTTATTAATCAGTACCTCTAGTCATTTTAAGGAACATTTTAAGCTTAATAAACAGGTTGGCCTTTACTAAATTAAGGTAAATAAGTACTTATAAACTCCTAAGTAACCTACAGTGCTTCTAGGTAGAAGAAAATTTCTCTCTTGAATTCAACAGAGAAATGTCTAAGTCCCAAATAAAAAACAGTCTCTTTTGAGAAGCCTAATCATACATCATACAAATTTGAACATCTAATATTTAGCACTCTTTTTTTTTAATGCCGGTAAGTTATGTTGTATATTAAATTCTGAATTAAGTATTTTGTACCAAAACCACACTGTATGGAAGAAAATGCCTTCAGGATTTTTCAAGTTCCTGAGTACCTGAATGAGAAATTAAATAGCTCTTTTTAGAAGGCAATTTGCTGCTGTCCATAACAGGGTTTTTTTGGTTTTGTTCCCCCTTCCTTTTTCTACAGAGAACTTGAAGGAAAAACAAAACCAACTTTCTGCAGAAGGAGCAGCATGACCGTACAGCAAATATGAAAGGGGAGGGGAGAAAGAGCAGAAGCAGGACATGAACGGCACTGGGACAGACTGCTATGGAACGAACTGTGAATCAACAGAAAAAAATTTAGAGCAAAATTGGATCCGTTTTCAGGAGTGCCACAAGGAGACCAGGCAGGAAAACTACCAGTGTCTCTTACCCGACTGCAGAAGCTGGGTCAGTATGTCTGCTACTCGAGGAAGATTGTCTCCGGTGGCAAACTGAGGCAATTCCTTGATTGCTTGTCGCCGGATCTGTCAGAATTGTGGGGAAAAGTTAAAGCAATTAAAAAAAAACCAAAACCCAACGCAAAACCAAAAGGCAATTCAGCTACCGAAGTTTGGCAGAGAAGTCAGCCTAATCTGAGAAAGAGAGAACATATTCTTGTAATATGAGTGTCATACTCAGAAAATGATGTTCAAGTTTTAGACTTTCCTAGCAGTCCAAACTTCATACTTGCTATGAAATATTTACGATGTATTTATGAGGAAAATAATATATTTTTCTTAGATCTAAGCAGCACTGGTGAAAAACCAAAAATCAAACAGCACCTCTGTTCACAAAATCATTCATTTGATCACCAAAACAAAGGGTTGGAATCTGTATTACTACGGAGTCCAATTTATTAAGCAGAAGGATAGTTTTACAGGTGTTTTACAGGACAGTTTTACAGAAGCATCTCAAGGCTTCTGCAAGAATAAGAAGTTGAGAATCACATCCACACGGTGCTCAGGTGCGAACAAAATGTTCTTGCCTCACAGCAGGATGTATTAGAATCCATTACCAAAAAGTGCTTTTTGAAAGGGAAAAAAATGTCATAGATATTGAAATAAACTGTATCTTAAGTTTCTCTCTCTAGAGCTATTCCTTTGATCAATGATGGGAACGAGAAAGGGAAATGAAAACTGATGTATCTTCCCACACCATTGCACAGTAGCTTCTTCCGTTGCAGGAATACAACTAAATATTCTTACATTTTCTAAACACCAACCCCTCCCCTCCCAAAATTCATAGCCTATAAAAAGGGAAAAGAAGAAAAGAATAACAAAATATAAATTCAACTTAGCAGCTTGCTACAAGGTTCTTATTCTTACAGAAACATCTTCATCCTCACAGAGGTCCAACTGGGCATTGATAGCCGAATCGGCCAGCTCAGGAAAATGCTTGAAGAATTTGGGAATGAACTGGGCTGCAAGTCTCTTCTCCTTGGCATCTCCTTTCACACCATCCAAGATCGCCTGGTACGCATCTTTATGCTGAAAGAAGAAAACCAGAATGCATAAATAGAAAAAATCTTGGGATATTCTCAAGACAAGGAGGGGAATTTTTCTCTCCCGTTCTCTTCACCTATTTAAGTGAACTATATCATACAAGTTTCATATGAAAAGATAAAGTTCTCTCTTAGATCAATATAACCACGTCAGCTTAGTAAAATTTGGCTCTGTTGACTGGTTTTTACTGAACAAGCACTCACTGTTCAAAGTGCCAGCCCTAAGGCTAATGGCTTTTGCACACCACTAGTGATTAAACCACCACAGACTCAGGGAATTCCCCAATCACCTTCACTCAGCTCGGGCAGGTTTTGAAGGATGTTCTGCCTTCTGTCTGCTCATTTATTGTCTCTCAAGTAGAGGTTACCTCTCCCAACAACCGTGCCACTGGAATGGATCATGACTGTATACTACAACATATATTGCACAAACGCACCTTTGGCATCTATTCAAGTGGTTAAATTAATCTGAGATAAACCATAGTTCGTTAACAGAGACTAGATCAAAAAAAACAGGAAAAAAAAAAATCTCCAGTTAAAATATAGAAATAAACACTTCAGCACCTGTGTAGAATATACTCTAGGTGCTCCAACTAGAATCACACAGGCGTTTCTGATGTTGTGCCTGCAGGACTGAAACTTTAGAACAAATGGAAGCCTCTGTTGTTGTAGTTAGCTATGTGGTTGCAAAATAAAAGGCAGCATTATTTCCTAGCAGAAATCGGAACCTTCCACTATTAACTTTCCTCATTTTCCCAAAAAAAAAACCACCCCGTTGCTTTGCAGCTGATCCACATGCCCAGCCGGTGTGCTCCGCAGCCGTGCCAACACGGCGCACTCAACAGCAAAGGCAGGAATGAGCCAGCAGAAACGAACCATGAAACACATCATTATTTATAGTCACGGGTCCTCAGACTGCTTGTAAAGAAAAACTTTTATTTTTGGTGTGGAACAAATTACAGCAAGTTTGCTGATGACTGAAAACTGGGAGGGGTGGCTGACACACCAGAGGCTGTGCCACCAGTGACCAGCAGGTGGAGGGAGGTCATCCTGCCCCTCTGCTCTGCCCTGGGGAGGCCCCATCTGGAGCACTGGGACCAGTTCTGGGCTCCCCAGTTCAAGGACAGGGAACTGCTGGAGAGGGGACAGCAGAGGGCTACAAAGATGATGAGGGGCCTAGAGCATCTCTCTTACAAGAAGAGGTTGAGGGACTTGGGTCTGTTTAGTCTGAATAAGACTGAGGGGGGGAATCTGATCAATGCCTCTAAATACTTCAAGGGTGGGTGTCAGGAGGATGGGGC
>BJBW01003970.1:323-13857 GCA_004320125.1 Scolopax mira
CCCCCCAACCCTACTTACAGCCTCCTATAAATTAATTTCAGCTACAACAAGGCCTCCCCCAACCAGCCCAGTAGCAGGGCGACCCTTCATGAAACCCCCCCTCCCCTCATGCACCCCCCTCCCCTCACCCACCTCCGTACCCCTTCCCCATCCCCTCACACACCCGCCACTCTCTCACGCACCCCACACTTCCTCACACACCCCCATCCCCTCACTCATCCCTCACGTGCCCACAGTCCCCTCAGGCACCCCACACTCCCTCACACACACCCCCCATCCCCTCAAACACCCACACACACCCTGTCACGCACCCACACTCCCTCACGCACCCCCCATCCCCTTAAGCACCCACCCCGTCACACACCCCCCCACTCCCTCACGCACCCCCCCATCCCGTCACGCATCCACACTCCCCTCACACTCCCCTCAGGCGGGCTTCGGCGTCCTTTCCCCCCCTCATGGCGGCCGGAGCGCCCCTTACCCAGGTGGAGGGTGAGGTTGACGGCGGTGGGGTGCTGCACGCCGGCCAGCATGGTGCGGCTCTGCCACCAGGTGGCGTCGGCCGGGCTGTTGTAGTCGGTGAGGAAGGCGGCGCCGTGGCGCAGGTGGGGCTGGGCGGCGTCGCAGAGGTGGCAGGACTGGGTGACGCCGGTGACGCCGGTCTGGACGCAGTACTCCTCGGCCGGCACCCCGCACGTGTGGGTGGCCAGCACCGTGGCGTTGAAGGCGGCGTTGACGAACTCGGGCATGCAGCGCTGCGGGCGGCCGCTCCGCTCCTCCGCGCACTCGTCCATGGCGCCGCCGCACCGCCCTGGCAACCGCAACCACAACCACAGCGCCGCCAGCCACAGCGCCCGCGCCCGGCGCTCGCCGCCGCCCCCCATGGCGCTCCGGCCGCCGGCGGAGGGGCTGGCCCGAGCGGCGCGGAGCCGGCGGAGGGGCTGGCTAAAGCTCCTTTCGCTCTCTCTCTCGCTCGTTCGCTCGGCTGGCTGCCGCCGCTCCGCGCCTGGCCGCGGGCTGGGATGGGATGGGCCCGGCCCGGGCGAGGTGAGGCGGGGCTGCTGGCGCGGGGCAGGCTGGGAGCGGAGTCCCGCCGGCAGAGCGGGGCCGGGAGCCTCCCCCCCTCCTCCTGGAATGCGCCGGCTTAAAGGGGCGATGGCGGTGGGGACGGTAGTGGGGTCCGCACCGCCCTGAGGGGAAATACCCCTTTACCGCCCCGCGTCGCCGCCCCTCGCATCGTAGCGGGCGCCCCGGCTGCGGGTGGTACCACCGGAGGGGCGACCCCCTCTGTCATAGGGTTGCCCGGGGGGGTAACATCTACCCCGGGACACCGGTGGCGTTACCCGGGCTGCCACCCCCCACCCCCTCATGGCGCCGGGGTTAGTGGCCGCCTCCGCCCTGTCAGAGTCCACCAGGAGCCACCCGATCCTTTCTTTGAAAATAAGCTTTTTTTTCTTTTAAAAGAAGGCTTTTCAAAGAGAGCCGTGGAACTAATCAACTCTCATTTTCATGTTTCTCAAGAAATGTGAGAAAATGGATTGTGCTTTGCCGGCCAGACTGTTGTGAAACCCGTTGGTCTTGTGTGGCTCGAGGGCACAGGCCTGAAACTGTGCCGGGGGGGGGGGGGGGGGGGGGGGGGGGGAACCCTATTTGCACCTCAGCTTCTGTCATTTTTAAATGAACTTCTAGCCATTTTCATACCTAAATCCAGGCCTCTGAGCAGCTCAGGGACATCGGCCCTGTCAGATTTGGCCAAAGGCTGAGTTACAATACTTAGCTATGGCCAAGAGATCTCCCTCTAACTTCTTGGTTTGAGGAACTTAGTCACGGTTAAAACGCAGGAATCATGTAAAGCCAAAACTGCTTTTGTAGGAGAAAGTGCATCCAGAAGCCTGCTCAGGAAATGGGAAACTACTCCTCACAAACGGAAACTGATGAGAGAGTCAAGGGAAGGCCTCATCAACTTGGTGTTGGTTATAGTCTGAGAAAGCCTGAATGCAGCCTGTGACCAAAAGAGCAGAAAAAAATATACAGCCTGTTCTGGGAAAAAGCTGAACTTCCTTGTTTTAAAGTAAAAATCCATGTTCTATAGAAGTCAACCCTTCGCTTCTTGCACTAAGAGCTTGTGTGGGACTATTCACAAGATTGGCACAGCACATACTCGGAAGCAAGCCTGGAAATTATCCTGCTGCTGGTAGATGTTGTTATGACATTTGGTGCCACACATCGGCATGGTGATTTCTCTTGTTGCCTCCCCAGCAAAGTATTCACCTGGCCATGATGAGATAGATAGCCTCTGTGCCAAGACTCCCCTGGACACCTCCAGAAAGGACGCGGGGGCATTACTGAGCCATCTCTGCTTGGTTATTGTTCAGGCTAGAATTATACATCTCCAGTGGAAAGTTTGATTTCCGCCGCTTCCCTCCCTCCACCCCCCTTTTCCTCAGTTTCTGAAAACAAGCCAGCTGCTGTGAAAGCGATGCCGAGCTGATGCCACCAAGGCAGAAGCTCTGGAAAGGGTGCACTGATGGAGCTTCTCAGGTTTGGTAGCAGCCTAAGTGATGCCTGGCAGTCGACAGTGGAAACGGCAGGGCAGGCAACAAGGAACAAGGGAGTAGGAGGCCACATGGAGCAGATGGATGTGAGGGAGGGAAGGACTAGGGTAGAGGTGAGGTGAGAAGGGAGCAAGGACTCTGAGGAGGATCAGAGGGTATTGCCACAAATCCCGCTCGGTGGAGCAACGGGATTATCTGTCCACATGTGGGAGGTTCCCATGGATAATGGAAAAAATTCAGCTTAATGCAAAATTCTTGGGTTTAAAGATAGTCAGTCTTAGTACCTAAAGGCAATACTTTTGCTTGAGTTTTTTAACAAATAGTTTTCCAACATTTTAAAGTACATAGTACCATCTTCAGCAGTTTATGTGAAGCCCTTCTGTCACATACAGGTTACTGATTCCAATAAAGAAATCCTGAGAAAGAGATTTTCCATCAAAATCCACTTCATACTCATAATACCCATTTCATCTTTGATGTACATATTTCATGTACTGGGACAGATGGAGTGATGCACTCAGATCTAACTAAAAATCAGAATTAAATCTCCTATCCCTATAAATGTATGACCTGTGCTTTCCTTTCAACATCTTGCCTGCTGAAACACTCTACCAAAGCATTGTAGCATATTCCCTGTAAACCATATCCTTTCCAAGACACGAAAAAGTGCCCTCAGGTAAAATAACCATGTCTTAAAAGTACAGAACCCAGATAACTTGTCTGTCTTTGCAAGGCTTGCAATACCTTGGTCAATAAATACTTATGACTGGAAACTCCCACAAAGCACAGTGAGTCATCCTGCATGGCAGGAGTGGCCTGGAAGGCAGGAAGGACAGTGTGATAGATACGATGGGCACAACAACGAAAATTTCAATTAACCATCTGTAAAATAAGAATAATATTAGTGGATGCGCTGGGCTTAGACAACACAGGCGCAATGAAATAGCAGAAAAATCATGTAGCTGCTGCTTCAAAAGCAGGTGCAAGTCTTCAAGCACTTACTGCCCCAAATTGTGCTGATCAGAGTGGTATCAAGTCTCAAGAAAGAAAATTTGCTTTCTGTTTCATGAAGAGGTAGTTAACTGTAGAAATCGACATGCGATTATTTCAGTTCTCTTTTGAAGTATGTGTATCAGGTTAAATAAATGAGAACAAGTCGGGAGAAAGTAAGAACAAAGAGAAGAAATGCAAAGAAGGAAAAGCAATATAAAAACCTGAGAGGAAACAGCCTTTATAAAAAGCAACTCTTACAGGAAATTCTGTCAGCTTGCGAAAGGACAGAACTCCCAAGGTCGGCAGTCTCACTGTTCTAACAGACCTCTTTTAGAAAAAAGAAGAAAAAAGACACAGAAAAGCAGTATTTTCTTTCCTTTTGATCAAAAAAAAGTGAATAACAAATTAAGAGCACAGCTGGTCTCTATCCTTTTACAGCAGCTCAAACTAAGCGCTAACACACCTATAAACTTAAGATATTTGACCCATTTGGGGCTTATGCGGTCCAGAATGTTTTTAGAAGCATCTTGGGACAGCAAGAACTTTAATTGTCAGTTTTCTCATACTGATTTAGCATCAGCATTTGTTTACAGACAAAATTTGAGTGCATCTGCTGAGGAAAACTGCTTAGAAATTTCAGACTGTGATAGCAGAGCTTGGTTGCTCTGTGGGTGTCAATTATTAAAACAGGCTGGCAAAAGCAACCCCCACGGAGAAAAACAGCCCACATTTGCTAACAAAAGTAAATGGATAGCTTGATGATCCCCAAATGAAAATTGTTGTACAGCAAAATATTTCATTACCAGCACATAAGTGTTAGTTTGCACTAAAAAACAAAGGACAGAAAATCCCGATACTCGCCATCAGCCTCACAAAGTCATCAGCCACTGGAGGAGGCACAAAGGCAACCTTAGGAAATGTCATGATCTGGCTGGTTTGGGCAACATAAGAAGTTTCCAGCAGTTTTCTGCCCTGCCCTCCATCACACAGGGGCTTCCTGCCGGCCCCACCACTTTTTCTCAGTGGATGCAATCAAAACAACAGTAATCGCAGCAGACATCCCCTCCCTGGCCACCAAATAACCAAAAACAATTAAAAGAAAGCGAGTGAGTCAGCAGATACATCAAAGAGTTGGTGCAAAAGACTCAAAATTCAGAAAGGCTGGCTGAGAAGATTCAGATGCTTTTACAGGTGGATGGAAAAACCACACTGCAGTCTGCAGTGGTGCATTGGGGAACACAGGAAAAAAAAAAAACTGCTCTGAACCGTTTCTTTATGAAGATAAAAGCCAAGCTTTAGGCTTAGTTGTTTTCTCGCCTAAAAACATTATTTTACTCAGTTGGTTTAAATATTTTGGCTCAGTCCCACTGGGATAATCTGAAGCATAGAAATGACTACAAATTCGATTGACTGATCCATCACATCTTTCTAGTGTCCAAAGGGGAATGATCAAGGATGCCTGTGTGCCATGCAAGGGGGGATTTCAATTCCGTTCTTCCCAGCTGGGCACTGCTTCAGCCTCAGCGTCAACAGCAATGACAAAAAAGGTTGATTTCTCCAGACAGTGACCTCCAGGCATGTCTAAAGTGGGAGAGAAAAGCTGTAGCAGAGTTAAAGCATCTCACATTTCATTTCAATGGAGATGGCAGAAACTGTAGAGCTGGGTTAAGAATTGAACAATCTCTTTCCACACTCCATGCAACAAATGCAGCTTAGGACTAATGTTACAAATGCATAAGAAATGCACTTCTGTATTAAAATTAAGGTATGGTTTAAAGCCATCCTGTTTAGAGAAGACCTTCCACTATCAAGGATAGAGAAGGTGAATTAGTTTAGCAAATGTTTCAGTTTCAGTGCAATCTTTGTCTGCTATCACTACCAGTAACAGTACAGAAAACATCAGAGAACCATACTAGTTACTACATATTCATACCCATTACAATTTTATGGAAGCAGAAAGTTACTCTAATCTCATAAATTAAGCTGAAAAGAGTGCTACTTGCCATGAAAGCAGAAATTGTTCCATAAAATGGTGTATTTAATTTTTACTTTCTTAGTTGCTCTTTTGCATATTATCCTAAGTAATCCTATATAGCAACTACTGGTAGGGGAATAAAAAAGTATCTCTCATCCTGCTCATGAGAGGTAATCTGCTTCTTACAAGTTTCTGCAAACCCAGGAGAAATGAAAGACATAAGCTGATTATTTTATCTCTTTTCTGAAGTGGATCTGGGTTATATCCTCATTTTCTCTCCTTAAGACTATAATGTTGGGAAGAAATATGCTAAAACAGAAATAAAACATGAAAGGACTGTGGAGCTTTTCATCTCCCTGTGTGGATTCAAACACAGCCCATCCTTTTAACCAAAACCCATTTTGGTTAGTGGATGTCTGGTGGCGTATACAAAATGAATTCATAATCTCTGATTCCTAGCAGATAAGATGTTTATCTTTTATCCTTACTCCCTCTTCTTATTCTGCAGTGTGGTCCTGTGCTGAATTGTAGCAACAGCATGTAGCAGCTTACATTAAACCATGGCAGTAACATCAGAAGGACCTGAACCAACCCTGACTGTGCTTCCTTCCCATCTCCAAGACCTCCACTCGCCTGTCCAATGCCACCACAAGCAGCTGCCTTTGGAAAGCCCACCGATGAGGGCGTTGGGAAGGGGACACACATGGGTGTGTGCATTCAGCCTTGAAAGACCCAGTGGGCTTCTCGGAGATGAGACTTATTTCTGTATGGTATTACTTCTATAGTATAGAGACATTAAATTCACCAAAAGTAGTCTCAGGCTCAGTCCACCTTCATCCTTGCACTACAGGGTGTCCACTGATGGATGCTCTGCCACCAAAAAAAATTCCAGCAGTATTTAGGTTTACAACAGGATGATGAAGTTCTCTCTGTGAAGAGCAGGACTTGTTTATCCAGATCCATTTGGATAGTGTCTGAGCCCTGTTCTTCACCAAGTTGCATAGCTATGCAAATCCTTTGCACGCTGGAGCTGGGACTGTTTACGCTAACTGTAAAACATTCCCAGCAGAACCATCCTCCAAGCCTGATAAAATGCTATACTAGAAAATAGTGCATGTGTTGGGGTGGTCATGGGTATCTCACCATGAAGGGGGTTGACCTATGTGACCACCATGAAGCTGTTTAACAAATATCCTTTCTGAACTTCCAGCAGAATTCCCAAGATTGTTTTCAGCAGAAGATTGGGTAACCTCTTTTGCCCCACGCCAATGCAGCTGAAATTTTCTTCTCAGTTAATTCTTAACTATCATTTAGGGTCATAACCCATTTTGTTGTAGCACAGTCTGCCAGTCAGTCTTGCTGTGATCATTATTTTATTAATAGTAAATTGCATTGCTCTTTTATAATTTATAAAACCCTTCTTTTCCTCATACAAGGTGGTCATTGAGCTCCCTCTAAAGCTCCTCAGCAACCTGTCTGCTCCCACATGGGACTGAGTTGAGGCAAAGCTGCCTCCCCGTTGCATGACTTGGGGCGTACAGTGAATGGGGAGGTGCTACGAAGAGTCTGACCTTCAGAGCTGCCTTTGGGATACTAACCCACGCCTCTTCTTGGCCGACTGTCAGCGTGCCCCATCTCTAGTCTTGGGACCCCCCTTTCCCCCCACAGATCACTACATTCTTCCCTGCGTTGCCTGTTTGTCTGTCGATGGTCAGACGATGACCTGTTGAGAGGACAGAAAAGACATTCTCTGTACTCAAAGCCTTCCTGTCACCAACAACTAAATAGACAAAAGAAGCAATTCAGGGAAAATCCGTTCAGCCCCATAGCCAAAAAAAAAATAAAAATATTGGAATGAACAGAGTCTTCTGAAAATCTAACTATTAAGCTCTACAAAGTCTCTGCAAAGCTACAAAGCACACACGGACTACAACTTTCAGAGGTTTGTAACTCAGCTGTGTTTAGGTAGATGTTTGCAAGAACACTGAAAGCTTGTTTTTGACATCAAGGCCATTCCCTTCTCAAACATCAATCCCTTGATCTACTGTTCAGAAAGAACAGAGTGTCACAGTGGAAAAATACATACAGTGGCTGTGATTTAAGTTGCACACTGCAGTATTCCCTAATGTTCTCATTTAATCCAAATCACTCTCAGCTAAAGACCACAAAAACTCAACAAACACAATGATTGTGAGACACATACCATATGCAGTTCCAGGGGGAATACAAACAGCAGAAAAATCAAGGTTGAAAATGCTACATGTTTGAAAATGCTATCAGCTTTGCTTACAGTAAAATAAGGAATGCTGATTTTATTTTAGCAGAAAAGGGGGCAGGGTCTAGCAGTTTGACCTTCCATCACCACCTTGGTATCACCACTATAGTGGTGACTTTTTTCCTGTTCAGTGGCAGAGCACTTAAACATGGTATCCTCATTCCTTCCTGACCATAAAAGTATCTAATACCTATCCATTAACACATCACTGTACCTGATAAGTGCTCTTGGGCAAATCAAATCAAACCAAACTTGTCATCCTCTGTGATCTGTCACATCTATTGAGACTCAACTTTTCCAGCATGTCTTTACCTCTGTTTGAGCAGTAGGTAGCCAGAAGATGGACCATCTCAGCAGGATGCCACAGTACTACCATTACTGACTTGGTATTACTTCTCTTTTCTCTGACTCTGGATTGTCAGGACTCCTCCCTCTGGTATAATTGCTAAGCCTTCTGTTGGTAGTTAACAATAAATAGCGGGTAGATAGGGGATCTAATCAGCTTCTGAAGAACACCTGCTACTCCTGCTGCAAAGAGCTGGGAGAAATGCCAGTGCTCTGATATCCTACTCTTCCTTCCCTTTTCTTTGAGTCAACCCAGAAGGTTGGGTCTTGTGGGAAGGAGGATACAGTCTGGGGAGGCTAGAGGTGGTGGCCAGAGCTGTGTCTACCCTACTAAGCCCTCAGCTGCAGCAGAGGGCAAATCACAGCTTCTTGAAAGTGTCAAGTCTTACAATCTTCAATCACAAGAGGAACTAGGAAGAATATAAAAGTGCAAGACCATGCCCTGGTTGTTCTGTCACCCATAAGTATCACAGGACTGGCAGATACCTTAATTTTGCAGTGATCCTGATCCATAAGGCAGTGTTGGAAGCTCATTCATTGGGGCAACTGAATTCCCATTTCCTTCTCTGTCCGTAATTTTTTGAATAATGAGAGAATTTGTCCTCCTTTGCATGAAGCATGCAAAATGCTGTGTAAACACTCACACTGCTACTTATGGATTATCAAAGCAAAGGAAAAAAAAATATTTTTTAGAGAAGGAAATAACATTTTTAAACTCATCAGTGGGCACCATAAACAATGGAAAAATGATAAAATGTCTTATAAATAGACTATTTCCTGCTAAGTCTCACATTATTCTTTTCTTTTTCAAGTAGCAGTAGCAAGCTACCTAAAGGAGATTTGAAAATGTATTAAAATAAGAACTCAGTAGGCATGAAAAACCATAGTGCTTGCTGGGAACCTCAACATACTGCCCACTTTTTTCATTCCTGACTCTCAGTTCATGGAAATACCAGAAAGACAAAGTCAAGTGTTCAGAAAAATGCAGTGATGGCAAAGGGATGAGAAATTCTACAACCTCCATCCTGTTCTTTTACTTGTCCGATCTTTAAAGAATAGGGAATGTGTAGTCTCTACAATTTTCATTTTGGAAGAGCTCAGGAAAATTATTACATCAGAGAATGTAATTACATTAAAAGCATTTATCCAAGTAGATCAACTGCAGCATTTATCTGGCCATTCATTTTTGATACATTAATTTACCTCCAGCAAGTTATTTTAAAATCATATGAAGAAGTTAAAATCAAGATTTAGCAGGTTGATTTATTAAACAATGAATTGTGATTGTTTGAGCTGGGGTACCTTACAATAAGCACCAGGAGAGGGTACAGAGGATAGGCTACAACTTTACAGGATGGTAATGTCAATCTCTCCTGCTCCTGTTTTCATGCAAGGATTCAGATACCTGTCAGTGAAAGGCTGTTGTATTTTAATTAGCATTAAATTGACATTACAGATTTAGATACCAGAAGATGCTTCCCAAATGTTATTTCTTACATGATTTTAACTCACTGAATGCTCTTTAAAATAGCACTTCATTGTGACTGCCCAGTGTTTTTTTAACATAGGATGTCATTTTTGTTGGTCCACTTTTTGGCTTCAGTCATTCTCAAAACACATTTCACACCTCCCCGTCAGCCACTGGCTTGTGGCAACTGAGTTTTTGCCACACGAACTGTTTAACTTCAAAGGTTAAGAAAACAAAAAGGCTCCAGAACATAAACATCTTTACATAGTAATACATACCTAGCATACCATTTCCATCAACGCTTCGGTGCAGCTCCCAAAGCTCTGAAGTAGTATCTGAAATTTTGTACAGGTTTGTTCACTCCTGTATTTTCCTATATTTAAAACTAAGAAGTGTCCCTGGAGGTGTACATTAGAAGGAAAGGCTGCCTCATTGAATGTTACTGTTTTATCAGACTCCACCAGATACCATTTTTCTTAATTTTATACCCACCTTTGAGACCTCTACAAGCCCACAGACATATTCACCTTCTCTTTCATTGTGCCAAACCGCCTGTGTTGCTTCTTACAATGAAGTTGGCTGTATAATGGGTGAATTGGTTTTAATGAGTTTTGCCAGAGGGGTACCACTCCGGGGTACTCCCTTCCAATTCATTTATGCAAATATAAACGTAATTCCCCACATGGTACCTGAAAGCATGGTAAGCTTCCACATAATCACTAAGAGTTCTTTTCAGCTTGCCCTAATTTGGGGAAATATTTGAAGTTGGTTGTTGGGGTTTTTTTTCCCCCACCTTGTGTTTATGTCTTCCAGACATTCCTTGCCCTGCCTGGATCTGAGGCTCTTAAGTCCCGACGCTGCCAAGCTGCAGAAGACTTTCCTGGTTTGTTAACCTGTAGCCCAAGTTGGGCTTGGAAGAGTTTTCTTGTATCCAACTCATCTCCAGCCCAGTTGTGGACAACTACAGGTGCCCACCATTTTAACAAATTCCGTCTCTCAGGACAAGAGGCAATAAGAACTATTCAGTCACTGGAAGCCACATGTCCAGGTCTCAGTTTAGCAACATCTGGCTTTCCAAACAGAGAAAAAAGAATGAACAATGCTGCACAAACAGATGACACACAACTTCATTAGTCCCCTGAAGTCCACAACATTTTTCTCATACTGAACCCAAGTACTTGCGGTCAAGTTTCCTTCCAGGTCGCAGTTGGGACAGCAGATGTTCTCCCACTATGTTATTCTCCTCGCATCCTGCGGTTGGGATTGCCAATTTATTCAGGTTCCAGAGTATAAACAGGAGTTAGCTCAATGAAGTGATTGTTCATCCTGCTACAAATTACATGAGATAATTTTACAAACTTCTCTTGGGTTCCTGCTTCAGGGGAGCTAAAATGTGAAGGAATGAGGAGCAGACCTGGTGGCACCAAACGAGGTAGCTTCCAGTTGCTCTCAGTAAAGATGCCTCCTGCTGTCCTGTGTGGCTGGAAGAGCACTGGAAAAAACATTTAAACACATATTGTTATGTCATTAACATATCTTTTTTTTTTTCTTTTTTTTTTGCTCTATGTTTAGGGACTCATCAGTGGTAGTGCTCTATAAACTGATTTGTGTTATCAACAACAACAGAGAAGTTCAATGTTCTTTGGTAGATTAGACACGTACAGGTTAATAATGAGACGAAGAAAAGCAATTTTAATAGGGTTGTAATTGAAAGAAAAAACTTGATGAAATGTACTGAAAACAGCTGATACCCTCCAGCTGAATATCATGAGTAATGAAATCTCAGTATGTGTTGTAGAATATAGCAATTTTAAAAAGAAAAAAAAATGAGCTGATTGATTGGCTGTGTCAAAGACAATGCTGTGCTCACTACCTTTGTGCTGTATGGAACTGGACAGAAAGATTTCCAGTCTGCACAATAAGGACAGATAGCCAGTTGTCTATTTAGTTGTTGTCCCAGCCTGAACTATAATGCTGTTTCAAACTGTGGCACTGTGTGGTGCCATCAAGACTCCTCCAAGCACATTATGGTCTCTGTAGCTCTACACTATAACTGCATTTTTCACATTTCCTGGAGCTTGTAGAGGTGGAAATCTCCAGTAAATGGCTGGTTTGAAGAAAGATGACCAGGAATGGCATGAGACAAGCATGCTGGTTATATACATGTAGTCCTGGAGCCATCAAGAGGCAGAACCTGCCTTTGTACCAGCCCTGAAACAGTGAGATATCACCTGGTTAACACAACTGCAGAGCAGCAGATGACATATAGTCAGAGGGTGCCAGTGATGCAATGGGTAATACTTCCTGGAAAAAATGAAGACAAAGGAAACCAACTGGCTTAAGATCTGCGAGACTAAACCAGAGCAATTCATCACCAGTTCAGAAGATTCAATTACTCCTTCTGTTGGAACACTTGTTAGATAAGTTCTCTGGTGATCCATCTCGTGTATCCGTGATGCTGTCAATGATGACATGTCCTGGCGATCCATGAAGACTCACGTTAAAATCAGTAGGCTAATGACTTATACAGCGTATTTGATATAACAGAACTTCACCAGGGGCTTCTCTCTCAGTGAAGGAAGTTATCTTTCCATGGGATAAAATGAGCATTACTCAGCACAGGGTGTTGTGATTAGAGATTTTTTTTTCTTAGAAAGACAACTAATGTTTTCTTTTAAGACTTCTGTTATGTAAACACTTTCATCTCAAGATTAAGTTCCCAGCCTTCTCTTGGATAAGCTAACTACCCTGAAGTCTTTTAGTTAGGCCTATTTTTGGCCTTGGATACTCTGTGATCACTTTGAACTCTCTCCAAATTTTTAACACTGTAAAAATGCTGGATGTGAGAATGGAGGACATTTTAGAAGTAAATCTTTGTGTTAGCATATGCAGAAATAATAGAAATGTTTTTATACACACACGTCTTTGCAGCCACTGTATGTTCACATCTTTTTGTTCACTTATTTATTAACAGTGATTTTTACCTCCTCTTCAGAGATAGCTTTCTACGTAGTCAACTGTGCAGCTCTGGTTTAACTAAACTTGTTTTCCTGACAAAGATCATTGACTTGAAACAAAACAAACCAGACCTGAGTCCACATTTAAGTCTACAGCAACTCCTCTCCATTGGCCTCTTTTGAAGAGTCTCCACGCAGAGTTTGAAGGTCACCTTTACTGAGGCTGAACATGGAAAGTTTCAGTCTGAGAATGAAGGCTCCATTGAAGCTGGAAGCAACTCTAAGTGAGTTATATAGTGTGGGAAAGCTAAGTAAGCTACTCATGTTGTTTAGACAACTTTGAACGTATGAGTCACAGGCAATGCAGAAAGGAAATCTACTTTAAAATGTAAATACAGAAACCAGCATTTGGGACAGCTTAAATACACTTTTGTTGCTCACTTGTGGATGTTGGTCACTATAGCTACCTGATGTAGCCCTTATTTTTAATGTATATTGCACAGAAATTCAAAAATATCCTGCCAGGAAGATAAAATAAGGGTAAAATAAAGAGGTGAATGGTGACAGCCAGCATGGCTTCACTAAGGGTAAATCATGTCTGACAAAATGGCCTTCTGTGGCAGGGTTACAGCACTGGTGGATAAGGGAAGAGTGACTGGCATCATCTACCTGGACTTGTGCAGAGCATTTGACGCTGTCCCGCACGATCCTTGTGATCCTTGTGTCTCCAAGTTGGACAGACGTGGGTTTGGTGGATGGACCATTGAGTGGATAAGAGGGGAGGGTGGTGATCAGTTGGGAGAAGAGAAGGTTCTTGGGAGACGTTACAGCCCCTTCCAGTACCTGAAGGGGGCCTACAGGAGAGATAGGGAGGGACTCTTTATGTGGAAGTGTAGTGACAGGACGAGGTGTAACAGCTTTAAACTAAAAGAAGGGAGATTTAGATTAGATACTAGAAAGAAATTC
>BJBW01003970.1:13933-43540 GCA_004320125.1 Scolopax mira
TTAAGGTCCCTTCCAACTCTAACCATTCTACGATTCTATAATAGGATGCAGTTCTCACAAATACTGATTTTAGTTTAATATTACAGACCATTTATTTAAATAGTTTTGTGAGCTGACTCACAGCAGCTGTGCCTGTCTCCCTAGGTCTCTGTGTGTATGATGATGTCAATGTAAAGAGGTACGGACACATGTAGCCTTTTGTCTAAATTAGGTTACTTGCAAACCACCTCAGAGTTCATTGTGTCAGCTCAAAGCTTCTGTATCTTTTGCTGAATCATTTTCCTCTCATTTTGAAAATATCACAAGGTTGATGATGTTCTGGAGGAATTGTAGCTTTGCATAACGTTGCTGGAAGCCTGGCCAGGAGAGGGACAGGTGATGCTGGATTTGAATTACCCAAGCGTTGGAAGTTGTGAAGCGTTTAGCTTTTTGCACTATTTTGCCATTCACAGATGACACAACATTAACATATGAGGAGCCATATCCATAGCAGAAACATTTTAAAGCTGTTTAAGTAATGGTATAAGAGGAGTCACACAGAAAATCTGAATCTAAAATGCAGTAAGACTGAACATAAATTTTGAGTAAATCCATGTCACTTGGTCTCATCACTCAAGCTGTGTGTCCTCCTCCCACCTTATTCTTGTTTTTTCCAGAGGCATTGTCCCTTCTTGCTTTACTGTTCACTGTACACAGCATTTTTAAGGTTATAACAATTTATTTTGAGAGCTGACAGAACATTTTAAACATCTTTTTGGTCAAAAATGTCAAGTAGGTAATGTTGGTGTGAATCCTGATGACACTCTTCAGAGTGACACTCCCCGAGAACCACTCGGGGACATAAGGTTGTTGCAACATTGTCTTTGTTCCCAATGATAAATTTAAAGTAACATTTCTAAAGAAATCAGTTTGAATCCCAGAGATTTTTCTTTGGAAAAAAAATAAGACTAATTTGTTTTAAAATTTTGTCAAGCAAATGCAGTTTGGAGCACTAAAAGAAAAAAAATCCTTCTGAGTTTTGAAAAATCCAGTCTTGGACTTTGTCCTGAGTGAGGAAAGAAAAAGAAATCTTAATTTGAAGCTCCCAAGAGTCTGCAAACATGAAAATGCTTTCACACTTAGCTGTTGATTTGTTTTGCTTCCTTTTTAGGGCCTCACCCTTAGAATAAAGATTAACAAATAGCAGTCTGTAATTTGTAAGCAGGCTTTCATCCTAATAGTTTTACTTTGTTTTTCTCACTCTGTATATTATAGCCTACTTCAAGAATTGCAAAGACTCTTAACAGCAGAGTAAGTGAGGGCCACATGAGCAAGCAACTAGAGGACCCCAGTGAACGTGTGATTCCCAGCAGAGAGCAGCAACAGACATTTGCACAGTGGGTTTGGGGTCTGTTGAAGTCTTTCTTCTTCACAGTATTAAAAGGATTATATGTGTAAATCATCTTCAGGATGTTAAAAGATTATCATGTTCTTGCCAAGAGTGAGCACGCAGGATCTGCTTCCAAACAAATGCAGTAACTGCTTGCTTTTAATCCAGCAAAGATTGCCTCTTCCAGCTTTATTTATATGTTTAATGTTAGAGAGATGCTTAATGCTGTTTCGGGGGCTACTTACCGTGAGTTTTGGGAACAAACTGATACTAAAGCTACAGTCTAGCTCTGATTCTCCCACTACCCGATGACGATGGCAATCATTAGCATATGCAAAGAAACATCTTCCTGCATGCTTTGTCCTAATTTATGTAAACCCAAGATCAATGTCTCTTGCTCCTTCAACTTCTACATAATATGCACATCCTCCTATAGGCAGCAGATGCTTTGCAAACCATTACCACTGTGCTCAGGTGAACACAGGTGCTCCTGTGAAAAACATGAGAAGCCCTTTGGGAGCAACCTTCTGTGATAACCACCTCCTCAGAGATGCTGCCAAGGCTGATGGCCTCTCTGGTGCCTCTCCTGGGCTGGACGTTCGTTGTGAGAAGCTTGTGAAGTTTGTGTTTGAAGCTCTTTAGTGAGCTCTTCGACAGGGATTTTTTTCTCTCCACTGGGAAGGGTTGGTGCAGGATGAAAGTGCTGGTCATCACTACAGAAACAGAATCTTCATGGTTGGAATTGAGTCCAACCATACACACACACACAAAAAAAAACCAAAAACACCCAACAATCTCCAGCACTAGAGCATGCCCTGAAGTGCCACATCTACATGCTTCTTAAATACCTCCAGGGATGGTGACTCCACCACCTCCCTGGGCAGGCTGTTCCAGTGCCTGACCACTCTCTCAGGAAAGTAATTCTTCCCAATATCTAATCTAAACCTCCCCTGCTGCAACTTCAGACCATTTCCTCTGGCCCTGTCATTATTGACTTGGGAGAGGAGGCCAACCCCCACCTCTCTACACCCTCCTTTCAGGGAGCTGTAGAGGGCAATGAGATGCCCCCTCAGTCTCCTCCAAACTAAACATGCTCAGTTCCCTTGCCCAAACGATAAGAAGCATTGCTGAGTCTCTGGCTAGTCCTGTGAGCAGCTTGCCAGCTCCACTAGCCAAACCAAATGTCTGCACTAGCCCCAGGAGAGGAGGATGAGCCATTTTATGGCAGCTGTAAAAGGTCCCACAGTAAACACCAGTGCTACTGCTCATCTGTTGTCCCAACCGATCCCAGCAGTTTGGATGGGTGTGTGGTGTGAGTGTGAGAAAGCAGTTCAAAGCTCTCTCATGGCTCCTTGAGACTTAAACTAGAATCTCAAAATTCCCTCAAACCATAGAATTATAAAAACTTAGTTGAATAAATTGGGTTTGTTCTAGCTAGTTTGAGGCTCAAACTAGTGGTTCAAATGAAATGGGTCTCAAGACCTATTGCACTTCAAAACCTTTGTCTTAAAATACACATTCTGCCTTTCCTGCATAAATCTGTGCAAGGTCCATGGCTTTTTGTCTTTGTTTGTTTATAAGCGTGGGGGCATTCCAAGAGATTATAAATATCTAAAAGTCTAATGTTATTTCACGGTCAGGGATGTACTAGAAATCCTCTAATTTGGCTTCTTCTAAGAACAGAACAAAACTGTTTCCATTATTGTAATTACTTTTTGAGATATCCAATAATGCTACTAATCTCAAATTCTTGTCTTTAAGAAAGGTTTGTGTTTTTTGTATGCTACTAATTATATTCTGCAGAAGAACAGGTAAGTTTTATTGTCCTGGCATGCTCCCTACTCTTTCCCTTCCCCACATAAATGATAGTTATACCAGATTTTTTTCTCATCTAATTGTATTATTTTCAGTCTTTCCACATCAGATAAATTATCTACAAATTTTTCTGAGTTTAAAAGAAGAAAAAAAGGCAACTTTCCCCTACTCTCTATCCACTTATATACTGTAACGTGAAAATATCCTTGACATTCTTCAGGGATGTCATATGGAGGGTCTGGAATGATGATGAAAGTTGGGAGAAATAGTCAGCTCCAGATGACTATTCATGCTGCCGTGGGTCACCACTTCTTTAAAAACATCTGGAGAATTATAAAATCCTGTGTTTGGAGTTAATTCATTATCCAAGTAGTATTAAAGAACTGACAGTTGTCAAAGCTGATAAATACTGGAAAATATACTGTGCTACGTGAACTGCTGAAGAAATAGGACACCTACATCCCCAGTAACCCTTCTGGATCATTAGCTACTTGAAAATTTAGGGGAAAAACAAGAAAATAAGTAAATTTCAACTTTCATTGCCTGCATAACCGTGGGCTAAGATGCAGATGCTTTGCACATTGCACACAGAATATCAAGAATGTACAATTAATTTGATTAAATTAACTGATCTTCTGCCTGGAAATACATGGGAAATCTGGCAGTATCAGGGAGAAAAACTCCTTTCTTATGTAAATGAGTGCATGAATTCATTAATTATTACTTGCATAATTATGTACCAGAAGTGCTTGCAACCAGAAATATTTTATATTTTAAGAGAGAGAGTAGGGAAGAAGTATATTGGGCAAAATGTTTTACCCAGCACAGTATAATAGATTTTTTTTTTTTTGCTTTTTACCATAATGTATCCTTGTATTAGATAATATACTGTATTTTAATCCTAACTTTTATATCCATGATCTTTGGTTGTCCTGAGACTTTTGAGCTCTGATCAGCACCTGGAATTTATTGATTCTTTTTTCCACCTCAGTTCCTTAAATTCATCTTCAGGGATCAGGAGATGATCAGGAGAACTCCTAATGTCAAAGTTCACCCTTCCACCCACTACAGATGCTCCTGTCATACTAGCAAAGCTCATACTTTGCACAGCGCCAGATTTCTGAGTCACTCAAAGATTTAAAAAAAAAAATCAAGTTTATAACGGTGCCTTGGAAAATATTACATCACTGGGAGTTTCTCACAGAAGTTTTTTTGCTCTGAGAGCATCCGGCAGGCCCTGCTTATATGGTTCCCACCACATAGATTTTTGTTCATCCTAAATCCTCAAATTCTTTCTTACCACCAAATCCCAGAATTGGTCAGGCCTGCAGAGCAAAGGGGTGAAAAGCGGAGGACAAGTAGAAAACCGATGTAGAAAACGTCTTCAGGAATGTCACTTATCCGTGCACGGAACGAAGCAGAGTTCCTGAGTAAGAAACCATAGAATTAAAACTACAATACATCCACCGTGAAATGGGGATCAAGGTCAAATACTTAAAAACTCCATCAAAGGAGTTTTGGCCCTGGCTGTGTCAGCTTGTCAAACAAATGCTATAAAGGCGGCTAATGCTGGAAGAGCAGTGTTCAGACTCCAGCACTTGTTTTCAAAATGTGTCAAAACCCAGAGCCTTGACATTTCATGAAGTTCATACAGTTTATTTTGAGGATTTGGATGTGGCAAGCAGGTGGTCTGAGCAGCCTTGGTCAAAAGGAAGTAGTTATTGCGCTGGAATTATCCATAGAGCACCATGAAAATGGGCAATCAGTTGAAAGAGGAATTATCTTGTAAGATGCTTTACAATAAGCATCAAATAATCATCAAAATAACTCCAACTATAGAGGAATCTTTTTGAGGACTGGACCTTTAACTTTTTGTTCTCCGTCAGTAGGTGAGAAGTTTGGGGCATCAGTAACAGTGGCATTTGGCATAAAGCTGCAGGACCAAATACAGTATTTTTAGTTCTGCTCACCATAGTTGAGAATTTTCTTTTTCTTGCAATTTCTTTCCTTGGAAAGAGTGCTGATGCAGTAGAGACAACTCTAACTCCCTTTCATCTCCCCCAAAAAACCAGTTGGCTACACTGAGTAATTCCTTTGGCAGAAGGTAAGAGGAAGAGTGTGAAGTTACACACCAGGCACTGACTATAGGTCAGGAGCTTAAACCTGCAGAAAAACAGCATCTAGGAAAAAAAAAAAAAAAAGAACAGTTCTTCATGTATTTTCCAGTATAATCTTTCTGAGTGTCCCCTTGCAGAGAGCAGCATGGAAGGAAGCCTTGGAATTCCAAAATACAGCCCTGATATCTAAAAAGCTCTTTGCAAAAGCAACCGACCACGGGAAACGGAACAGGGCAGAATTTTAAATTGCTCTGACATTGGAAACTTCACTTTTGCTTTTTTTTTTTTTTCAGTTTGCTCAAACATAGGAAATGTTGCTCTCTCTTTTCTGTGCTCTCTCTTTTCTGTGAAAGTTTTTGGTTTCTTTTCTATGGATGCTCCATTTCAGCCACGCATTAATTTAAACGTGGCTTTAGGAAGTTATTACAGTGGAGACCACCTTAGTTGTTTTCCCAGGAGAAGACCAGTGTCATGGTTTAAATCCAGCACGGAGCCGTGGTATGGTATGGAATATCCCTTTGGTCAGTTGGGGTCAGCTGTCCCAGCTGTGTCCCTTCCCACTCGTGTGTGCCCCCAGCCCACTCGCTGGTGGGGTGGTGTGAGGAGCAGAAAAGGCCTGGGCTGCTTAGCACAACCAAAAGCATCATCAACATTATTCGCATCTTAAATCCAAAACGTAGCACCACACCAGCTGCTAGTAAGAAAGTTAGATCTATCCCAGCCGAAATCATGACAATGAGGCCACAAACGTATCCCTGTTAACTAAAGACAATATTATCGGCCCTTAGTATTGTGTGATAATTCACCAATGTCTTTATTAATGGTTCTTCACAAACGGTAGGGATGTTTACCAGAGCTTTAATGGGATTAAAAACTCAACAGAGCTATGTATAATATTTTAGCTACTACCTAAGAAAAAAATATTGTGCAACCAAAATACAGTGAAAAATCAGTTTCATAAAACATACATATACATAAATTACTCATATTTTAAAGCAGCTTAAAGTTAAGTAGTAATAGCATCTCTAAAGTAGGCAGGTGGGATGGCTCTTGAAAGGGTGATTTGGGGGTGGGGGTGGGTGTGTCTTTGTAGGAACATCCACATCATCACTGCACTTAGCACTTCCACAAGGAGACAGATTTAATAAGAAATTAGCATCAGCAAAGCTCCCAGCCAAGCTTCAGCAGATCACACCTTGCAGATTTAAAGCCTTCAAGCACCATTGATCTTAATGCCCCCACTCACTTGTACAAATTTCCTTGTTTTCCCATCATAAGGGCTGGCATCTTGCAAATTACATCAGGTTCTGAGTTTATCTTTTACTCCGTTAATTTTTTATGCTCTTCAGTGTCCTGACAAAAATACACAATTGCTCCTTCAGCTGCCTGTTGGGTCTGGTGTGCCATCTTAACACGTGTTACCTCCAGGGGAGAGGGGTCACTGAAATGCATCTGCTAAATCACGGAATTGTCAGAGTTGGAAGGGACCTCTAGAGATCATCTCATCCAACTCCCCTGCTAAAGCAGGAACACCCAGAGCACATCACTCAGGACTGCATCCAGGCAGGTCCTGAAGATCTCCAGAGAAGGGGACTCCATGACCTCCCTCAGTCACCCTCACCGTAAAGAAGTTTTTCCTCATATTTGAATGGAACTTCCCATGTTCCAGCTTGTGCCCATTGAGCCTTGTCCTGTCGCTGGAAACCACTGAAAAGAGTCTGGCTCCAAATGCTTCAACCCAGCCTTTAGATACTTACAAACATAAATAAGGTCTCCCCTCAGCCTTCTCTTCTCCAGGCTAAAGAGCCCCAGCTCTCTCAGCCTTTCCTCATAAGGAGGATGCTCCAGTCCCTTAATCATCTTGGTTGCCCTATGTTGGACTCTCTCCAGTAGTTCCCTGTCCCTCTTGAATCGGGGAGCCCAGAACTGGACTGCAAATGAAACTCTGAGTGAACTAAATGAAAAAGAAAATTCCACCTTCTGAGGGTGGTACAGAACTGGAAAGAGTGTGGAGGAGCTGAAGGAGCTCCATCCTTGGAGATTTTCAAAACTTAAATACTGCCCTGAAATCCTGACAAACTGGCCTGACAGTCAGGGTTAGACTAAATGACCTCCAGTGGCCTTTATGACCCAAATTGTTCAGATTCTCTGACTCAAATCTGCCCCAAGAAACCCTGTCCCACTTTTCACCCCACCAGCAGGCAACAGTTCCTACTTCCAGGCACTGCTTCTTTCTGTCTTACTAGTACGGGGCAGAAGAATGGCATCAAATGAGCTGTGACACCTCTAGAAATTACAGATACTTGTCACAGCATTATTAGTGCTATTTCAGAGCCACTGCATCTGTGTGCATTGAAACATATCTGTAGGATGGATAGTTAAAGTGTATAAGCACGAGGGATAGTCAGAGAGAGATTCAGCAACTGGTTATTCTAACCTGAATCAAACTAAAAGGGAGTCACAAATAGCTATTGTATTTCAGGAACTTGAGGAAACGCCCTTCATTTTCTCATGTAAGTTAAATTCCTTTATGCATAGGGGGGAAAAGCCAGTCTTGACTGAGTCAAGTCAATTTTACTTTTACCAAATACAAAGAGTCAGCTGAAGAGAAAGGATGACCTTTGTTTGGTGAAAAATTCTTCGATACCTCTTATTCACTAACAGCAGGTGTCTTGATGCAAGCTTTTCAAACCGAAATCCTATTGTCATTTCCACTGGCTTTAATGATGACATTTTATTTCTAAGCTTCAGAGTTTAGTCCCAGGCTATGAAAGTTCAGTACCTCCCCAAAATTTCATACTGTGTTTTTCCTCGTGGGCCCTATAATGGTAAAAAGACAATATTCTACCGCAAAGGGAGGAAAACCCCAGAGGCCTAGTTTGCTAAGTGCATGAATTAAAACCAATACATCATCCTTAAATGTAACAGCCTAGCAGCCTTGAGTTTGTGTGTAGCTGTGATTCTGAGAGCCTGACTGTCTATAAATTACATCCATCCTGATTCACAGAAGTCCTCTTACTCTGTATAGGAGAAAGAGGGACGCTGCTGTATGGGACATACCATATTGAGCATAACAGAGCTTTTCAGGAGGGCTATCTGATTTTGGTTTTACAGTTTCATTTTACAAGTTAGACCACAGCAGATGAAGGGCTTTATACCTCGACTAAGTTGCAGCATTTGTGCATCACAGTATCAATGCCTGGTGTGGCACAGGAGGCTTGCTGGTCACCAAATAGCATCCACAAATAATTCCTCTGCATCCCTCTTACCCCAGTACACTTGGCAACCCCGAGAGCTGCTTCTCCTTTGGCTGGAGTGTGGCAGGGATGTGACACACTCTGGTTCTGCTGGTACTACAAATAGCAGATTCCTGACAGGAAAATTGAGTTACATTATCCGTAATTACAGTCTCTGGAATTCCATGCCAGGCAAATGAGCTCTCAATGAGGGCGGCTGCTCTTGCATGTGAGGGATCTGTTTCCCAGTCACCCAAATAGGAGTCAGACACCACGCTGTTTCTTGTCAGTGCTCGTAAACAAGCAAATACCTAACTCGACTCAAGGACAGCAAGCCAGCCTGCCTATCATAGCTCTCCTTTGTTGCCTGGCTGGGGATTTATTGCAGAAATTTCCTAGGCTTGTGATTACGAACCCTTTGACTGCATTGCTTCTCTATGTCTACACAAAAAACTTTGTATAAACATCCATCATCTGTACTGTTCCTGCATTTGCTTTGAAATGCATGAGGCTTCATATCTTCAAGTATCTTGATATCTCCTACCAAGTACATTTGTGCTATCCACTCTCCACTACCAAATTGTCATGCACAGATTTTAACCCTTCATTCATTTGTGATACCCTCTTTTATGTATTTGAAGTCTAGGAATTCCCCACACTGGTATAAATCTCCCACAAAGAAAACCTAATTTGTTAATCTACAAAGGATCCTGGAGGAATGTGTCTCAGCATATGCTGACAATTTCAAGCAAGGGATGGCAAACTCTCTGGTTTGTGCTCTGCAGGTACCGTAAACACTGACAACTTCTTACTTTCTGAGATTTCAGAAACTGCAATACAAAGATACTGATGATACACAGAGTTTGAAATCTTGACAATCTGCATTCGGTACCATCCAAGAAATCAAAATCCACGCCTGGAAAACTGTTACATGGGCTTTCTATTCTAGCACAACTTTACTGTCTTGTAGAAAATATCACAAAATTATTTGCTGTAAGTGGATTGCTCCCTTGTGATGTACTGCTGTTAGCATCATAATGAAAGCTTACCACTCTTTTATTGATATTTCAAAATAGCTTTTTCCTTAGGACTTTAGATGCCAAGTAACACCTAGATTCGTCAGATTGTGAAGGCAATTGGTGACTTTGAAGAGAGAAACTCCAGGTCAGCATTGAAGTCAATATCTAAATATACTTTAAAATCCAGGCCATGACAATGATCATGGACAGAAAATGTTTGTTAGCCCCAAGATGAAAGAACATTGAATACAGGCTGAAACTTGGCAAATCCAAAATTGTTTGAACTTTCACAGGATTTGGATAAGGTATCTGTGAGGCATTTTAAGTATCACAGTGTGAGAAAATAAATGGGTAGAAGGTAGGGTTTGGTTTTGTTGTTCTTTTTTTTGGTTGGTTGGGTTTTTTTAAACCATTTAAGTAATTTCAAAGAATTTCTACTGATTTGCAGTTACTGGATATCTCTCTCTGTATCAGTTCCCCTCCCTGCTTGCTGTATTTTTGGTATACTTACATTTAAGTATCCCAGACATAAAATATCTTTAGCACAGTTATCTTAACTACCGTGAGCTTGACAGATCAGGGAACAAACTGAGGACCTTCTGAATTAAAACCAAGAGCTGTTACAACTTAATGAAAAGAGCCCTGTCTCCTTAGCTGGGGCTGCAGCAACTTACTAGATCAGTACATATGGTACCCTGGGAGTTTGATTACATGAGGCTATCGTGGTGAAGACCACTGTCATTTTCAAGAGATACTCTGCACATAGACATTTTTCGGCAACATTCATATGCAGTTCCTTCAGCACTTCACATCAGAGAATTTTTGCTCCTGAAGAATGTAGCAATGTAAATACAACTGTCTGAGTACAGATGGGAATTTAGAAGATCATGAGAAAAATGTGTTTCCTTTAAACGAGTTTTACCTGCCAGGACTCTTTAGTGAATAAATTAAAAGGAACCTTTATTCAATAATTCTTGCTCTCACACACTCCCCCTCTGCCCCATTTTAAAGGAAAAGCTTTCTCCTCCATCCCTCCAAAAGAGAAAAGGCTATTTTGTAAAGCAGAATACTAGCAATTTAAAAGCAAGGAATTAATATTTACAGCGAGTTCATCTCGCTTATTAGACCTATCACCAATCTAGTCTATGGGGAGGGACTTCCTTTACAACAATCTCTTTGTGTGTCCATTTTCCAGCTCCCTCTTTAAAAGGAACTTTCATGTTGTCTGCTGGTTGTATCACTTTTACTTCAAATTTGATTTCCAATTTGTGTTTTCTAGACAAATGCTGGAACCCTTTCAAAAACATCTCTCATGATCTGGTTATTTGTTCCTTTCCTAAGGACAGTAGGTTGAAACTCGTACTGGTGACGTGCGTTGTGCTGCTCAACGCTTGCAAGCGTTTGGAGTCCTAATTTGATGAGTAATAGGGAAAATGTGCAGTGCCGTTTTACATTATCTTATATGGTTTTTATCAAACTAGAGATAGTTATTTCCTGGCTGCAGAAAGTGTAAGTCAGGTTGCACAATTCGTGAATTTGAGTGCAGAAGAAATAGTTATGACTGGTGCTTACTTTTTTTTGTTGCTCTTTCAGTCTGTAGTATTTGAGAACAGACAAAAGAATACACTACCCTGAATTATTTTGGAGAGGTATTTTAGGAAATGTTCTCGATGTCACTGACTTTATTATTTGATTATGATGCACTGAAATAATTGCATATTACATATATAAAGTAATTGCATATTAGACCCATGGTCTAACACTTTACATTGTTTCTCTCCAGAATGCAGCCTATATTTTCCCTCAGAAACAGCTAGTTAAATTCTACCTTTACTTTTTTAATAGAATAAGATGAAGGTGCATGCCTTGACAACACATTTCATGACTTTGCTGGTATCTCCTTCCCATTTGCCACCCAACACAATGAATTTGTTAAAATATGCTATCTTTTGTATTCCATAATGTTAGCCAATGAGAATTCAGCAGTGAACGAAAGCAAGTCTTGGGCTCAGATCAATTGCTTAATCACAAGATGAACAACTCTCATTGAAACTGACCAGAAAAATGAAGAATGATGAAGGTCTATGTCAGAGTTTCTACCTGCACAGTATCTGCTGTATTCACAAAGAAAGCACATTAAAAGAAAAAAATATTAACTTCCAAGACTACCTTAAATCTGACAATTTCTGGTTCTGAAAAAAACAGTGCATTAGAGGCATTTGAATATTGCATTCTCCTGCTACCTACAGATGTCTTAGAACAAGGTGTAAAACAGGAAAAGTAACAGATGAGTCTGTAAATGATCCAAGGCTGAAAAGTAGGTTTAGAGTTTGCTCTTTTCTGTTTTTAATTCCAACTGCAATAGGGTGATGTCAAGAAGGGAATAAGAAAGCCCATTGTGAGCTAAGCTGTGAGACAGCTTAAAAAAATCTTAAAAAATCTCGCTTCAGAGAGATGGTTAGAAACCCTCGAAGTAAAGAAAACTATAACAGATCAATTAGACTTTCCAGCGGGCAGAACAAGGTTAATAGCAAAGTTTAGAGAAGAAGATCTAGCCACCAACAAGATAGTGTCACAGACAACAGTTATACAAGCAAATGGGATGCTCGGCAATGTTACACCAAACGCAGGAACACAAGCCACTTGCTCAGCATGATCTGGAAAAGTCAAGTGACAGAAAAGTACAAAGCAGTAAACCTTGGTGCTTGCAGGTACAATCTTATCCCCCATGAGTTTCATGAGTGAATAAGTTGGAAGAGAAACAATTTGCAATGCTACTGGGGGAGGAGGTGTTAAAAACAAACAGGTTAAGCAATCAACAAGGTATGCCTATTAGAGGAACCCAAAACTAACAAATGGATGCTAGTGTCAGACTTCCACCCTGACGTGTTGGAAGACAGAGTAAAAGCAATTAACTGTCCTGCAGCTCAGGTTGCTGGGAAAGACAGAGACTAAAAAGAAGAGCTGGATGTGTTCACTGTGAGGAATGATGGAGCAAATAGGAAGAACCGAGGAGGTAAATTCTCTGAAGATCATGGTGGGGAAAAAATGAAGCCTTTCACATATGTATAGGCCCAAAAGAATTATATAAATATGTTTAAAAAAGGGAACGTTTTCTACTAGCTATAAGGGGAAAAGCTTCTGAACAGCTGTCCAGTGCCAAATATTTTCCTATGCTGAAAATGTCAGCAAAGTTCTGGCAGGTGCCTTGGAAAAACAGAGCCCACTTTTATGCACACTCAGCATCCCCTTTGGGAGACTCCATTTCCACAGGCTGCACTGGGGTTGTGTTTGGCACCTGAGGTGTTTCACAGGAAACGACAACAAGTTTTTGATGGTATAGAAGGGACCATAGTCTAAATAAATGTTTTAGTGTGATGAAGGACAGGGGGGGAGGGTGGGGTGGCTGTGGTAGAAGAGCCTTTATGCAGGTTCAGAAAGAGCCATAGACATGCTGGCCTAATCCTAAAGTAAGAAAAATAAATTCCATGTAAAGAATTAGTAAATAAGGGGCAAAAATGAGAATGTGTGTGATGTGCAGGCATATCTGGTAAGTCTTTAGCCCTCATCAGCATGTCTGCCCCAAATACAAAAAGGCAGTAAAACAATGTCACATAATGGTGACCCACCCCAGAAAATTTGTGTCTTCTGCAGTTCTGCAAAGCCTTTAAAGGTCCCAGCCCAAAGACTGTGACACTAAGTGCTAAAGAAATGGGAAGAGAGACAGGCAACTGTTTAAGGTACCTTCCTCACAGGACAGGTGTCCCAGAAAGAATGGAAAGAGAAGCCTTTGCTTCCTGGGCAGGAATTGCTCCATAATCAGTTATGACTCATTTACTCCAGCCTAATGCTAAAATATTGCCATAGCATGTTATGTAGCCTCTATAAAACTATAAATTCTGCTGCTATCAACTCAATTAATTTACTCTCGGAGAAGAAATGGACTGGCAAATTACAACCTACCATACTGGCATTTCACAAATGAGCAAGTGTGTACAGGTGCCTCCTGGAAGCTTTCCAAAGAGGGGAATGCTGCTACAATGCATTAAAAGTGAAGGAATTAGACCCAGTGCATTGCCAAGTCTAGGAAAAACTTTGCTTTTGTTAAAACAAATATTTGTTTTTAAGCATGAGAGATGGATGTTGAAATGAGTCAAATACACCTGGGCCCCTGCGAAAGTAGGATCGTCTGTTTGTCTGAAGCAAGGAGAGGACAACCAGAGACTAAGGCAGGACAGATGTCTAGCAGCTGGATGGCACTAAAAGTTTCATGATGGCTCTGCTCTTCAAAAAAGGCCTCTTAGGCGAGGGGTCCTGTGGAGTTTTCAGGACTACGAGAACACACCTGAAAAATCTTGACTCAAGTGTTTGCAAGTATCATTGTGGATTAGTGGTCTTGGGTTTAAAAGTTAAATTTCCAGTAAAATATGGGCAAGAATACTGAACACAGTCAAAGAAAAGGAGAGATTACATGTAGCAATCTAAGCAACAGCACAAAAGCATACTTTGTGTTTCCTGGTCAGACTAATAAGTATTGGATTAATACTGTGTCTACACAGGAGGTGTTGGATGCAGCTGTGAGTATCAAACCCAGATCATTTCGGCTGCAGTTAGTTAAGGCAATTTCTTCTTTAGAGACACAATACCTTTCCTTCCTCCTTTTGTGGAGAAATCCCACCTACACACAATACTTTAACACATGCATCTGGGTGCATCCCCTTACAAAGCACTCACTCTCTCAAAAGTATTCTAAATTACTTACTTGTGTGATATTTGAGATAAAAGTTACAAAAGATCTTTGGGTTCGCAGTTAGATAACTTTGACTTTTTGTTATCTATATTTTGGTTTGTGTGTGTGAAATCAATGGCTTTTAAGTGATTTTTCCCTATAGCTAGCTCTTATTTTGCTCTAACAGAAGCTAGTAAGAGGGTTTTCCATTACTATAAATGGGTGCAGAATCAAATCCTTTAGTGTACCACTCAGGAAACCTTCTGTTCAGCTTCTGCTCCTGAATGCATTTGGATCATAGTTTCTAAGCATCAATAAAGACTGATTCTTAATTGCCCATGGCCACAAAAATCATACCATGATTAGTCTGTATATTTGCCTCTGCATAAGGTGAAACCTTGCACTGATTTGTTATCATTGCATCATGGAACTACTATCTGTGTGTTGAGAAGATAGATACACAGAAGTGTTTGGAGGAGCGATGTAACTTCTTCTAGATGGGACAATGTTCTCTGGCTACATCTGTGCTAGTAAATTTAGCAGTGCTTGGGAACTTTCCCAGGCCCAGGAATGTGATCATCTCTGCTATTAAACCAAAAGAGCGGTGATTTCAGCCCGTGCCAGCTGGCACTCCCCCAGACAGATCCTGGCTACAGGCTGGGAGCTAGCATGGACCATGGACCATTCCCAATAGGCACTTTGCATACAGACACCCTGGTTTTGGGAGCTAAGAGAAGCATAGAGAGAATCCTTTATCTGCCAGGTAGTCTCAGTGCCAAAGTACTAGCAGACAAATGCAACTTAGAATTACAGACAAGGGTTTTGTGTCCTTAGGGACCACTTAACTCACCGTGAAGAGATAAATATAAATTTATAACACTGTTCTTAGTTCTAATGATTTAAAATGCATTTCCATAGCAGTTTGTTGTAACTCAGAATCATTATAAGCTTATCATTCTTCTTTTTTATTCGCTTATTATTTTAAAAAAGGAACCCAAAACTAACCACATCATCTACTTTTATTGGCTTAAGTGAGTAATTTTTCAGCTTCGAGTTAAAATCAAGGGGAGAATCAATATGGGCATCGCTGTAATTGAAAACCAGTGGGTGATAATTCTGTACTGAAAACAAGATAATAAGAATAGAGATGAAACACTGGCAGGGGAAAAGAAGAAAAGATTAAAGATACGATCTCAATTAAATATCAACTATTATTAACATTATATTAAAAACTTCCCCGTGTTCTTTTCATATGCTGTATATTTTTTCTTTTTTCCTCTAATGGATGTTAAAGGAAAGAATAAATGAAATTATGTGAAAATATTATAAAACAAATTCAGACAGAATCAATCAAGTGTGTCCTTAGCTGGTAATTTATTCCTAATATCATTGAATAGCCCCCAAAACATGAATATTTAAATCCAAATCTTCTTTCTTACCACTCTCTTTACATAGTCTTCCCTTCCACCTCCAGCTAACAATTTTAGCAATAAGGAATTATCTTCCCATTGCTCACAATGGAAGAAGGGAGGATTCAGCTTTACTCCTTTACTCCTTATTTCTAACACTCTGGTTCCAACTCTAGACTTTAATACTCAGGAGAAAGGAAGAATTTATTCTCTAAATAAATGGCTAGTAGGCTGAAAAAACTATTTTGTCCCTAGACTAATCTGTATTTCAAACAACCCAGTGATATCAGTTTAAGAGATAACCCATTTTGCTTTCAGGCCTTTCATATTCAAAGCCATACTAAAGAGGGCTTCCAAAAGCTCACTGAGAACAGACAATGATGAGACCTGAAAATTCATTTTATTCAAATAAAAAAAAAAGTAAAAAAACCATTAAAATTAAAAATTCATCTCCACAACGAACACTATCGTTCAACTTTTACCAAGTCAAATTCCAAAGAAAGCCATGTATTTCTCACTCTTAAACCTATGTGCAAAGGGAAGGCAAAGGAAAGAATAATTCCATTATTAAATGAGGGAGGACAACAAACAGTGACTGACGACAGGCTCGCATATTCTCATGTCTTTTCTTGCTCCCATCCTCATGCAAAACATTAGTTATGGCAAGATCTGCCCACAAAAATTAACGGTAATAATTGAATAATGGTAAAGATCAGACTAGGAAAGATAGAGTTAAAGGACATTTAGGTAAATTAGAAGTATCAAAGCCAGTTCTCCAGGTGAATTTTGCTGTGACACCCCTAGTTTACTACAGTACATTCTGCCTTGGAGAGCTTGTGGAGGGTGGGAAGAAAGAAGGGGGTCCCAGGTGGTTGAAAAAGGTCAGCCCCTTGCCTCTTTCCATTATCTAAACCTCAAAACCTTTAAGGAGAGCTTAATCCTCTGTTCTTCTGCATATATGACTCACAGTGAAATCACCAAAAGCTTATTAGCAGCACTGCTAAATGTACACTGTTGCACAAACGGCTCATAAATCCTTCTGAAGGGCACAAATTTTGGTTATAAAGTGCCTTTCATCCACAGGAGGCTCCAGGTGTGTCCGTGATAGTTCAGTATAATGACACCAGCAGCCTCAGCCCTTGCAAGAACAGTTTGTCATTCAGTCCCAAGCAGGAGAACAATTCCCCAAATCCCTGTCTAGCCACACTGCCTACCCAGATATTGTATGGGTTACAGTGGAAAATGCAGATATTGTTCTCTCCTTTTGTGCCTTTGCACATGAATGGAGACGAAGAGGAATTTGCTCACACCGCTCTTGCCAGGGGAACCATAGACAGGCAGGGGGAAGTAAACGGCACCTTTTTTATGTTTTCTTTGGATCGAGAGAGGAGAATGGGACACGTTTTGTGACTGAGACACGTTTCTTTGTCAGCATGCCTCCTGGGACAGTACGATGGCATATCGTCCCACATGCAGGACTCAGCCTACAGACGCAGGGGCTACTCCTCAGCAGAAATGGTCATTAAATAAGACAATAGTGGTATCAATATATCTGAATATGTTCTTAGGTACTATATAAAGAAAATAATCTCTCAAATAGAGTTCAGGATTTTAAAACGTACGGTACATATTACTGATTTTAATTATAGATTCTTTGAAGTCTCTTTCAGTCATTTAGGGTAATCTGTGCCTTTAGAATACTAGAGACTTATCACATTGAATATTACTGGCAAGATTGCTATTAAAAGTGCAATCAGCTTTTTCATTTTTACAAATTGTGTCAAAATGGCTTAAACATATTTGAATTTATGAGAGTTACCTTTACTCTTCCTCCTACAACAACAACACAAAGTCAGGTGTCACACTATTACCGCAGGAAAACAATGACCGAGCTAGCATGAAAAGAGCACAAAACTCATGATAAGGTTCTGAGCATGCCCAGGGTAAGAAAAAAGCTGGTAGTTACTCAGTTCAGCACTACACTGAGCCCTTGTAGACTTAATTACTACACCTTCTCCTTAAACACGCTGATCTCCAAGTATTAATTATGATGTAGTGTAGCCATGATAGTCCAGGCACCTGCAGAGTTTGCAGGATGAGATATATCTTTTTAGATCAACTAACTCCAGAGTCAAGTTTACAAGCTTTTGTTCAGCTAAGCATACATCACACTTTAGACTCACAAAGGTCTGACTCACAAGAGTCACAAGAACCCTTTTCTGAATTTTTGCACACAAAAAAGGGACATACAAGCATGCAGAGCTGAAGAGATGAATATTCCCTCCCACGCAAAGAATCATAGAATCGCCGAACCAAGAACCCATGCAAAGCTCAGAGATACTGTTCCATCTAAGTTCTTTGCTAACGCCTAAGGGAGCACCGAGCACCACAAAGATTTCTGGTTTAGATGATCTCACCAGCAGCAAACAGTCTTCTCAAAAATTGCCACTGGAATTCATGCCATGTCACTGTGGGAGCATCCTCAGTGCCTTCATCCTCACAACGTCCACTGAGGCACAGAAGAATATTTCTTCTCTCTACAGGTGGGACGTGGAGGCCTGAAGTGATATTGTGGCTTACACCCAACAACCACAGGAGTTGCCCATGGGGCAGAACCTAGAGCAATTAACGATTTATCCCATCCCAGGGAAAGGGTTCTGATTTCAGGTGCTCTGCAAGGAGCCCCTCAGACAGGACCTACTTGCACCTGGAGGATGGTGGGTTCAGCACGCAGTGCTGTGCACAAGGTGCAGAGCTGAGTGGCCACAACCAACTGGCATCTCCTCCACTGCTGCCCTCTGCACCTACAGCCGCAGAGCAGCGGGACACGAGAGACTCCTTCAGATGAAAAGGACTCACATTATTTTTCTTGTTTCACACCCAAACTACCTGAACACATTTCTACCAGTAAAAGCAACACTTCAAGACTTTGTGAGAATGCTTTTTCGGTAGTCTGTATTAAAATATTTATTTATCAATGTAAAGCTCTCCTCTGAACAAATTTTTGTGTAATTTACATGAAAAGCATCCCTTTAAATAATTTGCTAAAGGGTGTTTTAATAATCAATTGCCAGATAATTACTAGTTCCAGCAGGACAATTGCTGTAAATCATGGGCATAAAGAGCCAATCTCTAACACCTCCCAGTTGTTTCTGCTCGTGCTAATGATGTCTGACTATATTAGCCCTTTCTTAACCATTTATAAACATACATAAATATTACATTATAGAAAAGAAATTTTTGCTGACAGAGTAGTGTTGAATTAAGGTGCAATGTTTCAGAGCTTTTTCGGGTAGAGAGATCTCGTTAGCATGGATACAATTATACCTGCATAAAGACATTTGTGTTGATACAGCTTTCTCTTACACATTTTCTCTCTGAAAACTGGAATAAGCAATCCAAGCAAGAAGTTCTTCAGCTAATGTAAGTTTTCCTCTATGCTGCATGGCAATCCAGGCACAGCAGCATCTTTTCCAGGTAAAACTAACCTTCATACATACCCACAAAGAGGTAAAGCATACCCACGTTTGAAACATCACCTGTGGCCTACAGAGCTACAGTGCACAGCAATGTCCCCAGCAATTAATTTCAGTATGTACTCTGATGCTTTGGAGTCAGATAGATCATTATGGACACATACCCTCAGGAAAATCAAGCAAATGGAAATTTATTTCAATAGTCTTACCTTGCGCACACATACCCTTCTTTTTTTATTATTTTTTATAATTTTAATTGGAAGGTTCTAAAGTGTTATTGGCTGTTTTTAAATGCCTAATTATCTGTATATAAATGGCACAATATCATCCTTGAAGTGCTGTGCTTGGTGCCCTGTGCTGTTTATAATTTTGCATTACAATTATCATGCAAAGCATAGAAGGTGACTTTAAGCAGCTCATTTGAAGTGCTCTTTTCTTAAACACAGTATCTTTTTGAGGCTATTTACATAGATGTTTATATCATTTTTTTTAAGAAAAAACAGCCCAATTATAACTACACAAAAGTTTTTATTATGAATCTAATCCTGAAATGTAAAAGGGCTATTGTAAAATCCATGCTGAAATATTAATCTGTGTTTTTATTTGTGTCTGTGGGGTAACAAAACATCCTGCACTGAAATTAATCATGCAAATACACAAAATATTAAGTGATAGCAGAGTGTATATGGCAAAATAGCTCAGAGGCTTGAAGTTCTTTTGACCTGTATATCATGGCTGCTGAAAAAAAGATGCATGCCTACTGCCCAAACAACCAAAAAAACCCCCAACCCAGTCTTCTGCAACGGATGTGTATTCCATTTAATGTTGCTTTCGGTTGCCATGGCTATGATAGCCTTAATATTGTAGGCTCACAGCAAGGTTGCAATTAGTATTTGGATTTAGAAGAGGGAAGATAATGATTTCATATCGAAACTTCTTGCTTAATACTCTTACGGACATAAAACTGTTTGTGGGTTTCAAACCAGCTATTCCTACACTACGAAAACAAAATGAAAGAAAAGAATCTGTATTATTTGGCTTTGAACCTGGCATTTCATGGAGTTATATGGCCTGGTACCTTCAGAAGTCATCTACAGTTCAGTTTAGTTATACATATATGTATACATACATATACATGTATATACACACTGTCACAGGGTGGAATTTTATAGCTTTATTCATTTGCCTTGTCATAGTTATGACATGAAACACTCAACATGTGTCTTTACCTGGTTCTTGCCAGTTTCTTCTCCTAAAGGGTAGTGCACTTCTCATTCCCTGGGTCAAGGTGCTGGAGTTTGGAAACTTCCTCCAAACAGCACGCCCTCATCTCCTACTCCAAAGCTGATCCAGTTGACTCAGACCAACACTTCTAGTCTTACCAACCCTTTGGATAAAACCAGGTTACTTTACTTTTTAAACATCTACCACTGCTTACCCTTCATGGCTGGGAACTTCTGTTTTCAGATGCTTTTATTACAAGCTGCTGTTTTAATGTATTAAGCCATTCTCCTGGGTTTTTAGCTTAACAACAGACCTTACAGCAGCACTACTTCTGCTATCTTTGACAGCAGGCATACTTTAAAGTTTCAGAGGAAAGGAAACTGTGTGGACAGTTACACAAAGATTCACCCAAAAGAGAAACATCTGCCTCTTTCTGTCAATTTGTGCTCAGATTTCATCTTCACAATGCTGAGTGCAACTCTCTGTGGTTCTGTTGTAAATCTTTTAATCTTCTCATCCCTTTAAATATACCCACATCTCTTTTTCAAAAGTCATTAAAATTCAGGGCTCATAGTTATCCCACAGCAATAACTCCCATCAGTTGGCTATGTCATGTTGAAACTAGCTTTTCCTCTTCCCCTTTTTAATAGATTTTAAAAGACGTGGTAGATTTGCTCAGAATATTAGGGAGAAAAAGAGAGTAATCTGTTAGTCTTCTCGCATCAGTTTTGAATCTTTGTCATCTTGAAACTTGCTTATTGTCCTTCCAAACTGAACACTGGGGGAAAGGATTTGTGACTCCTGAATGGGTCTGGTGTCTGCCTATGCCTTTACTGTAGGAGTCGTGCCTGGCTGTGGTCAACAGAGGTTGTGGTTGAGCTTGATGCGAGTCAAGCTCCCTATAAGGTTTATTATAAAGAGCACAAAGCCAAAAGTGAAACCTGACCACGGACACTTTTAGGCAAATTAAAGGATAAACCCCGTTATTTTTTTTCCAGAAAAAAAGACCAAAAGACCAGTTGATTTGAACTGTTTTACCAGTCCTGTCCTCGCACACATGGGTCTTCCCCTCTCCTTCCCCTTCCAAAAATAATAATAAATAAATACAAAAGACAGTACAGGTTTCCAGTGTGAAATGGCAACAATGAAAAGATCAGATACTACTGATCTGCAGCCTCTCCAAAGGCAGGTAACCCCAGTTTTAACCAGGTTTCTCTGGTGCTCTGTCTGAGTCTGTGTGTGTAGGGTGCCATTCAAAGTTGTCTCTAGATTAGTGGGAGGGTATTCATCTGCTTTAGCACTTGTAAATTCATGGAAGACTCATGTTCTGAGGATGAATCAGCAATTCCTTCTCTACAGCTGAGCTCATGCTATGAGCTGGAGGAACCTGCTGAAGCTGTTCAGTTCCTTGCACGCAGACTTCTGGGATCCCTTCTCAGCTATTCCCAGTGTTTACTCTCCTCACTACTTCAAACTCTATACTCTGAGGAGGTCTTGCTTTCAAGTAACTAGTTATGATGTTCCACAGAAAAGGAACAAACATTCTAAATCTTTTTCTCCAGCTTATTGTTATGCTTTCTCTTCTTCTAGCATAACACATTAGTAGCTCCCCCGTTTCCCCACTTCTCATGTCACAGTTTTTCCCCAACCCTTATAGAAAGGAGTCCTTAGGTCTCAGATCTAATGCTCAGCTCCATCATATCTCTTTATTTCTGGTTGTAGGAGGCTCTTGTCATTGCCCCTGCACTAACTTGTGTGGAATTGATACTTCTCAGAAGTCACCCTGGAGGGAAATTTGTGGGTAGATGAGTATCAATTTGAGCAGGAGGGAGAGAGTGGAAGAAAGAATAAAACTTGCTGGACTTTGGTGAATATGTTTTGTGGAGCACAGAAATATACTCAGGCTTTCTCTGAACTCAGTAAACAGATGTTGCTGGTAGTATGGATGCAGAAGAACAAAGCACATCTGAAGTTGTAAAACCCCCCTGAGAATCAGGGTAGATACCTGGGCTCTCCCTGGTACCCGCTGTTCCTGAGGAACAGGGCATGAAAGCTGTCTGTCTGAGTGCTGCCATATTTGAGGACAGTCTTACAAAGACCTCATTTCTGGAAAAACAAAAGTGTAAAAGCAACTGCTTGTATTTCCATTAACTGCCATCAGTAGAAGCTTCTGGCAAGTCCTGGCCAAAGCTTTTGACACCTTCTTGCTCTTGTGAAAGGCTTTGAAACTCTTTTCTAGACATCAGATTTTTCCACTGACTGCACCTCACAGCGAGTAATACCATTTGCTTTTACTTTTGCTTTGTCCAGCTTGAAACAGCAGGTAGCCTTGCAGCAGCCTTGATCAGATAAACAGCTGGATTTCTGCTGCCTTATGCAGTAGCTGATGAGCAATGGCCACCTCTTTAACTCCTGCAGTAACAATGTATTTGTCTTCCACACTTGTCATTTTCCAGGGATCACCATATTCGGATCCTTTGTCCACTGTAACCTTTTATCTGTCTCCATACACATCACATCGGCTCGGGGGTAGCTGCCCACGCTGGGGATACTAATTGTTGCTACCGGTGACCTGACTGCATTAGCAAATTTTAATTCCTCTTACGTGGCCTCCCTCTATTCAGACAATTCCATTTCTAATAGCCTTTGCCTCCACATTTTCTGCAAATGTCATCTGGCCTGTGATTCCTGGGAAACAGCCTCTCTCATCTGACCCATGGGACACCCATGCATAGTCGGAACTTGGGTCGCTTCCAATTTACTTTTTTTTTTTTTTTGCCCTACTCCACATCTCTAGCGATTGTTTTTTGAAATACTGCATCTGGTATAAAGGAGTCACCCAGAGGCTGGGAACGAACAGCTGATGCTTGTCAAAAAGATGCATAGTCTGATCCACAGGTTATCACTATCTTTGATTCCATCAGCTGTGCCTGTCTCCAAATATGATTCTTCCCATGGCTTGCACTAGGCACAGGTCCTTATCTGCCTCTACCAGGGCCAAGTTTAGATTTGGCATAGCAGATTCTCCCTCACTTGAGCTATGTCCAAGGTACATGATGGAATGAAAGCCTTCATAAACAGTCTCCTCAAGGCTGTTCCTCCCCCCACTACCATCTGATTTGCTATCTTTGCCATTATTTTTAAGAGGGCAAATCTTCCCTCTGTTTCTTTAGGACTGGTTATGAAGATAAAATAAAAAACACAGACGCATGCATACACACACACACACACACACATATATATATGTGCAACACAAAAAAAAGAAAAAAGAATATTCTTTATATATTTATATTAGGGGAAGAACAGAAAAAAAAAAAAAAGAGTGCCTGTAAGGCCCAAAATCTGCAGTGAGGAATTATTGGTAAAGAAGCTTTGGTTTCCAGCTAACAGACACTGCCAGATACCAATTCTTTCTTATCAGTTTAGCCATTTACAGAGAAAGGAGTGCTCAGAGCCCATCCGCTGCCCCCAGATTCCAGGCCTTTTCAGCACAGCTAGTAAATCTTTCCTCCTCCAAATATGCATCTACCATTTTAAATCTATTTCTATTGGCTGCAGTACCTGCCTGTGGATTTCAAAGAGCAATTGAAACATTGCAAATAACAAATGCCATTTCCTTCTCTAAATTTGTTAGAGAAAACACAAGAGATCCATGATGGGACAAAACAAATAACAGGACTATCTCCTTGGGGAGAAGCTGCTCCACACACATTATTACACACATGCCTAATAACCTGCCTCTCAGATAGGCGAGCATCAGAATTTAGGAAGGTAAGCATTGAAGATATGTGTACCACATCTCACTTCTAGTCCTTTTAGCTCTAAAGAAGAAATTCAAGTGTAATTAATACAAGGTCATCTGCCTAAATCTTCAGACACAGAATTCGAGAGGAAGCAGTTTGGCTCCCTACCTACTTCCTCTTCTGGTTCTTCAAGTGGGCAAAAATTAGAGCGGAGCTCAAAAAACCCAACCAAATCAACCCATAACAACTTTCCCCTTTGCAACGGTGTTAGATACCCGTGTCAAATTCTTGCACAAAGACTGCTTCACTTTCAGCACAAAGGAATATTTATCGCAATTATTTGGCAAAATAACTTTGCGAAAACAAATAGCTGAAAGAAAGCTTTGATATACTTGCAGGCATTTTATGAAACAAAAGGAAACGTAAATTCTTTGATTAAATCACACATAATGAATTATTCATCCAACTCTTTTCTGTGTTAATCAGTTAACACAAGGTGATAACATGACTTTAGAAAAAATGAAAACAAAACCTAAGGAACCATAAGGAAGTAAGCAAAATCTGAAATGTAAACCAGAATAGAGTATGCATAATGAGATAATGAAGATTCCTTTTAAGACAGAGGGGAAGAGGCAAAACCAGTACACCTGCACAACAAAGAACAACAAATGCATCTTTCATGATCTTGATCATGTCGATTCCAAATAAGAAGGCATTTGCTGGGGACATGCAAGAAATCTAAGCCATCTGAAGTTGTCCTGAGAGTTATCTTACCTGCACTATGCTCACAGCCACTACAAAAGAGATTGTTTAGGGTCTGGAGAGGCCAGACTCAACCCTTTGATCCTCCCCTTGGAAGAAGGACTCAGGCCTGGGACTGACCAATGGACTCAGAACAGAAAGTCCTATATACCTCACTGAAAGATCTATTTGGACTCAAAAAGTAAGAATCATGCTTTGAGCTGATCATAGTCTTTCAGGGCTGTGAACCAGCACCACTGGACCAAAGAAGGAGCAAGTCTTGCTTATGTATTACATGAGCAGAGCAAACCCAGACCAGAGCAGCACTCCCCAGTACACCAGCACGCACACAGAACTGAGATAAAGGAGAGTAGCCACTGTTAAAATCTCTTCCACGAAAGCAGAAAAACCACAACTAATCACTATTTATCAGAACATCTTAACATGAAAAAGAAGGAGCAAGAAAAGGAGATGTAAATTTTTCCACACCACACAGCTTGGTCCCAGAGGGTAGGGAAGGCTTAAACCCAAATTTTTGCCAAAGCAGACATGGATAGCCATACCCAAGTACTTGAGGTGTGTACTCATGGCAGGGGTATTGAGGATCTAGTAATAGGCGGCGCAGCACAGAGTCCCAAGCAACATGGCAAAACTTCCACACCATTTATATCCAGACTGCATCGACTCCTGGTCAGGGCAAGAATTCATTCACAGTATTCTGTGGGGTTCACTTTGGAAAGTCTGGAGCAGCACAGCACAGCAGAAGCCCTCTCCACCACCCATTACCTTGCTTTCATAGCCAACCCCTGCTACTGAGCACTGATACAGGAGTTCTGTTCCAGAGACACGACTCCCTGGTTTCACCATATGTACTTTCCCCACCCCTCACCATGTTATTGATAAGACACCACGTTAGTGCAATGCCCATCACATCAGCATATAATTTCCTTCTCAGAAAAGCCCATATTCATTGACACAAAAAAATAATAAAAGGTGTGTTTAATTGAAGTTTTGTGTACTAAGAATACCAACAAAATCTCAAGGTAAATGTAAGTTTTTCTTTTTATCATTGCACACGTATACGTATTTCTTTAAGAAAAACCATTAGTAAATATTTATCAAGAACATCCTCTGATTTTCCAGACTTCTTTTCCCTTGACCCCTAAATGTCTCAGCTTGAACCCGCATGAAATATATGCATACAAAAATATAAAGAGACTCCAAAGACAGAAAGAGATGTGGCATTTGGAATTCCAACCTGCTGAGAAATATTTACTCTTACTTCACTTGACTTAAAAGTAGCTGAAAGGAGTTACTCTGAACAGTAATTTTATGCCTTGTAAAAGCTATCAAAGTTGCACACAGATGCATTTTACAGAAACTCGAAGGAATGCTCACACTTCTTGGCAGGTGACTTAAGCCTGTGGCACTGTCTGGAGACAAGGTTGCAAGGGTGAATCAAGCGGTCCTGAAGATCTAAATCATTACATGAATTTAAACATTTTCTCAGCATCTGTATTCCCCAAGCCACAAGTGTGCTTTTGTTGGTTAAACCTTTCAAAATGCTAATGCTCTCTGAATGGCTACAGTTCTAAATCCTGTGGTGCCCAAAAGAGCTCCAGTGCGAGCTAGTCCGCATACCTAACTAGTCCTGTTTCTGGACTAAGCAAAGACAGGTGAATCCTCTCAGTAAGATATTCACTTAAGACCTAGTGTATTATTTCTGGAGTTAGACAGGAGATATTCTAAAGAACGCACCTACGTTGTTTTTTTTTTTTAAAAAAAAACCAACCACACAGCAAAACATACAGTCCTCTAAGTCAGGTTGCAGCAGTTGCTAAATTAAATTTCTACAAGCTGCAAATACGAATTGTTAAATTGATGCAAACACAGTACATAGCAATGAAGATGTAAGCCTTGAAAAGAAGATGGAAGGAGCCATGCTCTTTTGTAAGTAGACTATTGCAATGTTTCCACTTTAAAGTCCTACCTCCTGCTACTGCTAATCCCCGCGGTCCAAAAGAAGCAACTGTTAGTTTCTAGAAATGGATTTGAATGCACTTACTGTGAGATGCTTTGAATATCACCAGCAGAAATTATGTACTGTGCCTTCTTGCCCACCACCTTTGCCCTTCAGCTTTGGCTTTTCAACTTGAGTTGAAATAGTTTCCTTTATCTCGTGTAGCATTATTTTGTGCTTGATTTCTCTGCTGAATTCCAGAGGTCAAAATTAACCTGTAGCAAGAGAAATAAAATAAATACAGGTCAATATATTAATTGGTTGACCTAGTAAGAACTTCACAATAAAATCTGAAGGCCAAGAATTTTCAAAAGCAGATATAAATGAGATTTTTGCACCGATGCTAGTTATTGTAAGAAATCACCACTTTAATGCCTGCAGTCAGTTCTAACCTTGAGTTTACTTTGTAAATAAATAGATAACAGCAAACCCACAGTAAGACCTGCATAAACAACTTTGTTTAATATAAAATGGTCCCTTCTAAGAGGTGAGTGGACAGCAGTAAGTTTTCCAGGAGGCAGATCTGAAAAATAACACTCTCGACACTTGTGACTAACCATTATTGTATAAGAGAATCAAATGGGTCACTGAAGACCCATCATAATTAGAAGACTGACTCCCAGTAATATCCACAGGAATTCCAGGACCAACTGTCAGCATGAATTAATAGGAAATGTTTCTCCAAAATCCCCTTTTCATTTTCTAGCATGTCAGCCAGGCACTCCTATGCCCAGCTGTATTGTAGATGGTTTGGTTATTCTTTCATAATTATAATGCATCTGAAGGCTGTAGTTAGCTCTACAACAGCCTTATATGCAACAATCCCATATTGGAAAAGACAAGACTCTGATTCTTCAGTTTTGCCACAAAAACGTTCCACCCACGAGAACAACCAAAGTGAGTTGCACACCTTACTGCAGGGGCCACTGTTTATGTCCAGGGTAGAAACAGGAGCATGGCTTAGCTCAGGAGGTTTGGAGCTTCTGGCCTCCATCAGCTCCTTCCTTTCCCTTATCTAAATTGGGGTAGGGAGGGGGCTGCACCATTGCCCACACGTTGCCTGGCAGAAAGCCGTGCAGGTTGGGTCTCCCCTACACATGGCAAGGGAAAGCCTGATGGGACTCCTTATCAGTCAGTTCTCTGAACTACGTCTTCACAGAGCTTTTCCTTATAGTAGGCTCCCTAAAGATGACCAAACTAAAAAAAAAAAAAAAAAAAAAAAAAAGGCAAGCCAAATTTAATTAGATTATAAACTAATTAGCCGGCTGTAAATGGAGAAAACTCAAAAGAGGGTAGGTAAAGCAGAACAGAAATAAAAAGGTTTATACCCAAGCCTTCCCCTGTTACCTATATTCTTGCAAGTAGGTCATTGCTTCTAAGCATGGTTTCAAATTAAAGGCTCTGCTTTGCAGCAAACTGCATAGGTACTATAATTCCCCCTGGTGCCCAGGAACCACTCATTCTCATCAGCAGAGACCTGGCTCTGGGTTTTCACACCCTGCTCTCTACAGCAGCCTATTTGTCCTGTGAGCATCAATCTCCTGCTCCTCACACTCACCCTACTTCCACCTGATCACTATGCTGGAAATTTCTGTTTGGTGAACAGCTGTTCACCATAAAAGGAGCAGCCCCACCTGAGCTACTTTTAGCTTAAAGGATAAAAACACCAGCTGGATGCAAAATAAGCCAGATATTGCCCATTAGGTCTTTATTCTATGCTATTTTTAAACAGCTTTCTGCCTCTGTAACAGCTGGCTTTGTCCCACACCCAACACACACAGCCACTCACACGGACATGAGGAGTCACCAGACTTGAGATCATTGCTCTGACGTGTTCTTACTGCGAAGCACCGCAAAGGAAATATTCTAGATTGGTTTCTACCTTTGGCTTAGGGTTTTATTGTTCTGCTGAGTTATCTTTCCTTCCATTTGGGGAAGTTGCATTTGAGAAAAGAAGGGGTTTGACAAACGCTAATGAAAAAATCACTGGCCACAGCCTCCTCCTGGGTGCCCAGCAATACAGCTAAACCATGACCCACAGTTACAAAGAGCAGGAACCCCCCTCCATTTGGGCACATCAGCAACTACCACCAGAAATCAGGGAGCTCCCTCTCACCTCACTAATACCTTCTTGCCCATCCTGTTCTTGCCTAGTACCTTGTTTGTAAGAGGTGCCTACCATACAAAGTGGAAATGAAGGCTGGAGATTATCAGCTCATTGAATACACTGAACCACATTCCTCACTAACTGTCACAGTAAAGTCACAGAAAATGCAGACTGCCTCTTCACCGAGACAAACTTGAAAGTTTTCAACTAATTCCTAATCTTGACCTCCTTCTGAAAACCAGAAATAAAACTAACCATACAAACCAGCCAGCAGCTTCTGAATTTGAGTGGTCAACTGAGATTTGAAGAGTTCTGGATTTTTTTCCCCTTCCTCTAAAGGGGAAAGTGGGGAAGTGTGACTAAATCCAAGCATTTTAATTTGCAGCTCTCTCATTGTAGAAGCCTATTAAAAAAAAGCTACTTCTTAATAGACTGTGGTGATCTACAGGTGGGAGCAAAGCTGAGGAAAGGGATACTTGGTTTTCCTTTTGAAATTGTTACATTTCCTCGTTAATTAAAAGGTTACTCTTAACACTGGCCTGGTGTGTCTGAAGTTCACCTTGTTGCTGAAATGTAGTCAGTTACCCTCTGGAAAAAAAAAA
>BJBW01003970.1:43746-98829 GCA_004320125.1 Scolopax mira
TTTTTGTGGGATGGCTTTGAGGACGGCAGCTGCCACAAATGGATCTGGTTTCAGTGCCCTCTAAGGAGCTCTGTGGATCCACCTCCCCTTGCTGGATTGTCTACATCAGCTTTGTGGAGGAGTTGCAATGCTTTGATGAAAGCAAAGTCATTGAATTACTTTTGCTGGTGACTCTGAATGTTAAACACTAAAAAAGAAACAGAAGAAGCTGGAAGAGGCCTCCCTTCTAATATGATTTTTCCATTTTCTGTTGACCATGACAAAGAATCAGTGGATTATATGCTGTTTTAATCTCTGCCACGCAAATACTTTCTGCAGAGTCCTGCAATTTCATCATGATTATGTCATCATACTCTTGTAAACCACATAAGAGAGATACCTTATGAGTATGCTTATCTTCTTACTATATTTTTTCTGTCTTTATATAGGCTGAAGCTCATAACTGTACCAATTGAATTATTCTGGAGCACACAAGGTGGACCAGAGAAATTCATACTGACCTGAAATATTGTATTTTTTGAAAAAGCAAAGGTAAAATAAAACCTACCCTGAATTCTGCAATGTAGTGCAGATAGATAAATTTGCCTTCAGTTACTCTGAAAAGCTAAATTATGCTTACGTGAAAAATTGCTCATCCAAGTTGAGATCCAAGGTCTAGTAAAAACATCTTGGTAGTGGTTGAAGCCACCAGATGACCAAAAGGAAAAGTGAATTTAAAAGGGCCTATTCCCTTTGTGGATAGAGGGGAATGTTTATGTGGCCATTTTTCTGCAAGTACTAGAATAGATGGGATGGTGAAGGCAGGCTGGGAACTCTGGACAACCTGTACAAGTGTATTGTAATACCACAGCCCCCTTCAGGACTGCTTTAATTTCTTTTAGGAGAAATTCCTCAGCCCCATCTTTGGACCCAAACCCAAAAGACAAAACAATACTTAGTTTTTCACATACTTCTTTTCTATCTTTCTTTTTCCTCTGAACTGTACAAAACTATGCCAGAGTCTAGATTTCTGTTGCTACTACAGATTAGAGTGAAATAATTTTCAACCTCCTCATTAAAACTTATAAAAGCAGATAAAGGTTGAGGGAAAAATAAGGAAAATATTTTTCCCTGTGATGTAAGAGTTGTTAGATCATGAGGATAATAATTATTTTAAGATTTACAAACACAGAATGGATGAGTACCATATATCACTGGTGTCACACTTGTAACTAAAGTTACTGTTTGATACATCATAAGAAGAAAAAAGCTTCACATGATGGACTTCATAACACCTTCATCCTAATACTGAAGAGACCGAGTCACTGCCCCAGATGTCAAGTGTCCCCTGCAGAGAAACATAGTGACTGGAGTAGTCCCAGTTACTGTCATGCTATTTGTACTAGCAGAAGTGCTTAATTTATTTGTTTAAAAAATTAAATAACATCTGCAAGCTCTTTGTCTCAATATCATCCCACAACAGCCAGGGAATCTAAGCAGGAGAGGGGGAAGAAGAAGAATGTCGATAAACATTGATATAGAACTTGAAACAGGATCAATAGGAAAAAGTTGGCATGGGAAAATTAAGTATTTTCAGTACTTTCAGTGCTACAACTTCTGTTTTTTGTTATAAAATAATCAGAGGAGATACAGACACACCAGAAGGTATGAGAACAAAGTTTATGCCATTAGGAAGGAATTTTTTGTCATTCTAATTTGGCAAGGTTGCATTTGGACATTCAAAAGGCAGCCTTCATAGCAGATTTTGAAGCTGGATTATACAGTGGAAAGTATAAACCTTCTAGTCAAAGCTACGACCTGCTAAACGAACATACCTGTAGTTTTCCAAGGTAATAAAAATAGTCATACAAAACTACTTCTAAACCTACTTCTGTCCTTGTTCAGATTTACACTGGATGAGTTTCCCAGTGGGCTGTCTTGGAATATGAACCTCCAGAAAAGGATTCTCAAATACAAGCAGACTATGCCAGTTTAAGTGGTATTTAATTTAATTCTATCTGTCAAGTTAGATGTTTTGGTTTTTTTGTTTTGTTTTGTTTTGGTTTTTTTTTTCCAAACTCGATAACTGTTCCTGCTATCATACATGAGTTACAAACATTGGTAAAAAGAACTGACTATAATCTTGAAGAATGTTATAAGACTATTTACAGAGTCTTCATCATTGCAGCACTAAGTGGTGTGATTTTTAACCACCAAAAGACAAACTGGTACTGATTTTCTAGAGTAAAATTCCATTGGGAATTGGATATTGATTAGCCAGTAGCAGAAAACATTCTTATTCTTTAAATATGATGACACTCACTTTAAACCCAAAATAATTTTAAAAGTGCCTGTGGCGGTTGACTGCTCTGTGTGTGCTTTGACCGGGTACCAAGCATCTGCCCAACATCCCTGCAGGGCCACAGCCTTGGGACCTGAGAGCTACAAGAGTGTTTCATAAATTTACCCTGCAGGGACTTAGGTTTGCTCTTCAGTCTTTGACCACGTGCACTTAAAACAAGAAAGTCTAAAAAGCACAGAACAAGCCTCATCCAAAATCCCTTGCTTTCCACCTGGAAAATCAAGAGCTAGGCCTAAGCGTGTCAGCAACTCCAGGCTGAGAAAATACTGGCCTGTCTGTAGAGACCAACTTGAACTTGGCCCTTTTTGCCTTGAAGCCAGACACTGCACAGCTTTACCATTTCCTAGGCATGTTTCGTAGTAAGTTATTTAAGTTTCTCATTAAAATTTGGAGAAACAAAAGTAAATGTCAAAGTATGTATCTTCTCTCATTTGCAATGCTGCACGGAGTTTATTTTTAAAGCCTTGCAACCAAGGAACCAAAAAGAATGCCATGTTCTCTTCGAAGCACACATAAAGTGCACGTATTTAAAAAAAATATTCTGAGTTATCTCAGAATTGCGTACTGAAAAAGTTAGCAAAAGACCTTGATATTCCGTGAATTGTTGGGTTTAGCAGGGGCAAATGGATAAAAGAAATCAAGAAAAAATAATCCATCAAAGGTCACTCTCTGTTTTTACACTCTCAAGATTGGAGACCGTAATGCTGTATTTTTATTTCTGTGACACCTAGATAGTAGAGTAACCAATCATATATAATTCTACAGGAACCTAGTGACTCAGACCATACATACAGCCTTATAAAAAAATATACCACTGCTGGACATTGGCGCTTAGAATTTATTGGGGTTTTAGTACTGATTGAGCTTAGCTCTAAAGATACTTCATTTAAGAAGTATCACTGCAAGGCTTGATAGTTGCCCTCCTTACAAGACACCTGCATAGTAACATAAATGCACAGAACATCTGAAATAACCATTTGGGTAGTTCAAAACTGGACTTCAGGAAAGGAGACATTTAAAAAAATTGTCTTTTGCCTTAGGACCAAGGAAAGATAACTCCCTTTTCCAGAGGAGTCTACCTCACAGGCATTAGCTGGGTGCTTATGGAAAGACTGGGAGTACAGAGGGATGAGTATCTGCTCCAAGTGACTGAGCTGGGAGTGGGGATTCAGCTTCAGCGTTACACACTCCAGACCTGCAGAGAGCCAAGCACAGGCATTCCCTCTGAACCCAAAAGCCATCTGAACAAAGCCTTGCAGAGACTAACATTTCAATAAAATGATGTATGTGACAAAGTTTTGCTTTACCAAAGTGCTCCAGAGGGCTCTCCTGGGAAGCATTAAAGGGATGAAGAGAGGTAACACTCCTAGGAGGTGGAGAATCCACCGGACAGATAGGAGCCTTTTCCCTTTTTCTCTACTAAGTGACGTGACTGGTGCCACAGTATCAGAAATGCTGCAGAGCCCCCTAACTCCCACTCTGGTGTTTTAACTGGTGCATACCATAGAAAGATTAGGCTCCCTCCAAGGCCTTTCCTTTTGTAGTGAACAATTTAGTCATGAGTATCCACTAAATCTAGTCTAAGTGTCAGTTTGAGACAGAACAGGAGAGTTCTGCAAATTTTTTTTCAAACAACTTAAGGCTGTGCTCCTCAAGGACTGACAGACAGACTGTAGCATTAAAGAAGCTCCTCTGCCCTAATCAACTTTGTAAAAATCCAGAGAAACATATTCCTGTATAACTTTGACCAAGAGCTTTAAGCTCTGTGTGATGAATAGTTTCCCACCCCCACTGCAGATGTAGGCAAGAAAAAAACCAGTTGGAAAGAATAGCTTTATAGACCTGTCACACTAATCTTATCATTTTCATATAACGCAGTCGAATTCAAAATAGATTTTAACACAGACGGTTGGGAACCCGACTATAAAACTTTTTTTTCTTCCATAAGAAATTCCTTAATGGCATTTTTAAGTGGACAAAAAAAAAAAAAAAGAAAAAAGAAAAGAAGAAATCACAGCCTTTGTCCTGCCATGCAAACCTCCTCTTTTTAAAGACCTATTTCTCCATCTCTCTTTGCAAAAACAATAAATACATTCTTTCACACCGGGAGTTAAGAAGCATATTATTTATTGTAGTCAGGAGTTCCTTTCTCGGTATCCTGGATATGAGCTCATGCCACATCAACAACCAACAATAGCTATTGTTCCTGGAGTTTTAAGGAAGTTTCTGTACCCTGTTTCCTGAACACAGAATGAAAACTAACACATACAAAAAAAAGGTGTTTCATATTATTCCAGGTACATTGGTCCCCCTCCATGTCAGCCTGCTAGCAATCTTATTCCCAGAGTGGGAAGAGTAAATATATACTTGTGTTTATCCATTTGTGAATGGGAACAGGTACTTCCACCACAAACTATATGGAAACAGAACCCAAAGAAACACAAATACGTGTTTAATTTGGAAAGTGCACTTTCAAGCTCTTGGTTATTAAAAGTGGCTGCCCTGATGGTTCAGTTCTTTAGATAAAGCATCACTTCTATGTTTACTTGATTAAGAACGCTAAAAACCTTCAGCTTTATACCCATCAGAAAGGTTTGTTTGTTATCATGTAACAGCAATTACTCCCAGCAAAGAAGGCTGACCAAACTCAGTGACTGAGCCATGACCTATTTTTCCATCAAAACCTCAGACTTAATACTCATATATATGTGTAGATACACATGTAATACATGTATACCTTGTTCTGCATAAAATTTACAGTTGTGCCAGAAAGATGAGGTAAACATCTCCAGGATGCAAAGGAAACAAATTAACCTTCTCAGAATGCAAAACCAGAATATCCCAGCGTGACCAATCAGGGCAGGTCTGCCTTGCAATTTTACCTCTCGCAATACTTCTGCCTTGCAATATTACATATTTCTGCCAACAAAGGCAAAAACTGTTGGACTTTTCTTCATTGTCACACAATCTTCATCTTCTAGAGGAGTGACAAGGCATCCCACTTGCACTAGTGTATCTGCAGGTAGTGGACACTCCTGTCATTTACTTATCCTCCCCAAATGCTAGCCAGTCCTTGGGACAAACAAATTAAGTGTATTTCTGTGGGTCACAGTGAATGCTTGCAATCTCAAATCAGGTCTGGCAGCCTTGACCACATGCAAATCTATGCAAATTTCTCTTTGTAGTCCCTCCCAGGCAGTGTCTCACCTGTACATTCAACAGTGAGCTATACCATGGTAATGAACTCACAGAAGAGCCAAGGTAGGAAGATCATTTCACCCAGACCCCTTGCTCAAGCAGAGTCACCTACAGCACATTGTCCAGGACCATATCTAGCCAGGGTTTCAATATCTTCAAGTTTGGAAACCTGACAGCCTTTCTGGGCACCTCTTTTGAGAGTTCTATCACCTTTACAGTAAAAAAAAAGTATTTTCTCATGTTTAAGTGGAATTTCCCATGTTAGATTTTCTGCTCAATGCCTCTTGTCCTGTCACTGGGCATAACTGGGAAGAGCCTATTTCCAGTTTACTAAAGGGAAGAAGATGTTGATTTAACTGCTATGATTCTGCTACACGTCCATCCAATTCCCCACTGCTGATGGAGCTCTGCCCCCTTGTGTGAGATGCCACCGAGACATCCAGTGGAAAACACATCCCAAAGATCCTGCCACATTTATTCTGGTTATGGTGTTACTGGAGAACTGCAGTGAGCACAGCTCATGAGAAAGAGAACAAAGGAATGTCCCACAGTGTTAGGCTGAGCAGAATGCCATAGATGCAAGTCACTCTCAGGGACATCCGTGTTTTTATTTCAGGGAACTTCACCCAGACCCTTCCTTCCAAGTACCAGTTATCATGGTAAGTCCCTACTCTCAGTCCTCCCAGTTTAATCACTGCTATGTTTACAATGCAAAGATTTGAGGCTGTTTTCTGGTGAGGATTGATGACCGTAATCTGAACCTTAAAATGGGACAAGAAATAAAGACATGATAAAGACATTAACTATGTATGGTTTAATATATCAAGACTGGGCAAGCCAATTAGGACTGAATAGAAAGTAAGCTAAATCTTTTCCCACAATTCTAATCCTTTCTGTAGGATTTGAAAGACAATAAAAAGCTGCTACTGCTTTAAAAGTTACTTTCATGGTCATTTTTATGTTTTTATACTAATACTCATGCTCCTGCCAGGAGCACAAATGAAAAGTGCTGAAATACCCCACAGCCTTTCCTGTGAGATTTACAGACTAATTTTACAGATCTAACAAGTTTGAATTATTGGGATTGGATTCAAATAAGCTTCTAAATTTGGGAGTATCTCTCTGAGTCCAATATGAGATCCTTACTATTTGAATTTCCCTCAGCCCTATGAAAGCCACAGTATATTGTTGTGCTTTTACTGCATGTCCTACTTAAGGGTTTAATACTGGCTCTTAGATCTTTTATTTCCAGGCAATCTGTTGAATTACTAACAGTGCCCAATTGACTCCTCTGACTGCTGCTATTCTCAGAGCACGAAGCCATAAGTGAATTTGGAAGAGCAGAATGAGGGCAGGCAGAGGTAAGTACAGCCCAGTGAAGTCTGGGATGGTTTGTCTGTATTTCAGGTGCACTTCCATTTAAGATTTCAGAGAACTCCACTGGTGAGAAAAACCACAGGAGGGAAATGAACAAAGGGAGACTCAAACAGGAAGATGAGACCACATTTCACCTCCTGCAGCCTCTTTGGTCCTGTAACGTGGGATTCCCTCTCAAACACCTACTTAGGAAGTGCTATGGATGGGACTGCAGTCCCTAGAACAATCCAGAAAAGACATTTTAACAAAAAAAATTTACTCTCCTCAGTGTCTAAATTATGCCGAGGATCTCTCAATTCCTCCTATAAAAAATGGAAGAACAAAAGGCAACTTAAAGCCCCCTCTATCCTTGAACTGAACTTCTTAGTTTTAGCTCATCAGGCTAGTGCTGAATTTTAAATTAAACTCTTAATTGTCCATTTTCTCATTCCACCCAAAAGCGGAAGGGAAAAATCATCAGTATTAATAATCAAAACCTACACAAAGAGAAAGTTTAATACATATATATGAATTGTGCCCTTGTAGACAAGGTTGCTGCTATCAATTGCTCCCTGGCAATGAATAACGAATTAACTTTCTGATCGTCATCAGCTATGATTTTACTCTGCGTATGACATGAATTCTCTTCCCAAAGTCAGGGGGGACCTGATCCTGCAAACATTTTAGAAGACTTTAAGCTTTGACCCTAAATATATATTACTTGACCTCCATGATTCCATCTTTTTTGAGAATAACTTTAATGGAGCAGCTTTAGAGAATCTGCAAATGTGGGTGTTTGTGGTATTAGTGTATATGTTTGAAAAAAAAAAAAAATCTATGTTAATATAGATATTTCTCAAGTGTAAATGTTGAGGTTATGGAAAAATAATTTAAAAATTTTTTTAGATAGAAATGCAAAGAAAAACTACCAGTCCTCATCTTTCTTAATGCATCCTGTCCACTGTAGGTTTAAAGCGAAAGGGAAAGTTAATCTTATTAACTTAAAATCATGTCTCTTTTTTTGTCATTTAGTAAAACAAAAGCCCAAAACATCTTTGGTGGGGCTAGACTTAGAAATTGTATTTTTATACAGGCTTTGAAAACCAAAATCCAAAAACTTTCCAAAGTAAAAAGGTTAATGAATAAGTAAGTTCTCTGGTTCTGCTCTGCTTCCACAAAGCTCACCACTGTGCATACACATGCACACACACACACAGATTTTAGGGGCTGAGTGACAGCTGAAAGCAGCTATGCCATACAAGCAACATTACAATAAAACCCATAGAAAAGAAAACTGCAAGTGAACTAGAGCTTTGGGCTTAGAAAGGCATTTTAAAATATTTTTCATTCAGCTATTAATATTGTATTAAAAAAATAATAGTTTTAGCTCAAATTCCCATGTTTCAAAGCTCACACAGCTCTAACACTGAGGTTATCTTGTTTGGCATGAGAACAGCTCATGTCTACATTAAAGCTGGAAGCTTAGAAGTGACATAAACAGGCCTTTTTCTATAAAGATAAAAGGCTAAGCTTTAAAGAATTTTATATTTATAGATAAACGTTTCCATAGTAATCATTACAGTGAAACTTGCTGGTGTCAGCAATCCTTTGCATACAAAAAAGGCTTATATTCAAATTAGCAGGAATCACAGAATCAGATCCCAGCTGCTACCTGAAAGAAGGGCTTACAGGGAAAGTGTGAATGGGCGTCTCTGGGGTGGGCAATTGCCCTTATTTTGATTCCCTCTCTGCTCCTTTCTGCCCCGTGTGCCAGTACATAAAACAGGAGCGATGTTGTAGGAGGCAACTTTGCAGCACCACAAAAAATATCTTAGGAGACCCAGCCATCCTTTTCCGTCTCTAATTTTTAAGCTTCAGAGGGATAAATACAGACAAATCAAAAGGCGTAAGACAAGCAACAAGCAGAAAGCTGGGGCAGGGGGCAGGGGAATGGTTTTCCCCTCACCTCTTCCCTGCGACTTGGATTCTTTTACAATATGCTACAAATCCAGTCCCCGCTTTGGGAAGATGTCCATTTCTTGTTACGGAGGGCAAAAATACCTTCCTGTAGCCCTCCCCAAAGCAGGATTTCCCCACTAATGCTCAGCAAAGGCCTCTGTAAGTATTGTCCCACTGATGAGCCTTGCTGGACCAGGACTGCCTTCTTATTACATCCCCTGCAACAGGCAGACCAGCATTGAAAATGATGGAAGTTATTTAAAGCCACGAGCCTACAGTAATCATGTAAGATACGACTCAAACTGCATGTTTCTGGAGGTTTCGACAACGCCCTGAAGTCAATTAGGTTTTAATTAAAAAAAAAAAAAAAAAGTGGCATGAAGGCTTTCAGTCTATGAATTTTTAAACCGCTTCTAGTTAATTAAACAAAGGAAGGAAAATATCACACTCCCTTTTATGCAGGTGGCAAGATGAAGGAGAAGAGAGGTGACTTACTCGGGGACAACACGGTAAGTCAGTGGTGCCTGGCACAGAACCAAGCCTCCTCACTCCGAGATTACATCCTACTCACTCCTTGAAGTCCTGGAGCAGGGAAAAGAAAAATAGCTAAGAGAGCTGTTCAGCTTTGAAATGAGAATGTGTGTGAGCCCACAGGCGTATGAACATATGCCATGAGAGAGATGCAAGTAATACTCCCCGATCAGCAATAATAAAAAAAAAACCTCCCTCCTCCACCTTTTTTCTTTACCAAAAAAAAAAAAAAAACTAAAAAAAAAATAGGCAAACCAAGGAGAGGGGTAAGTCTGAGTGGTTTGCAAGTAACATACAAATGTTTCCATTGTAATTAGCACGCTAATACCTGTCACTGTCAGTGCCTCTTTCCAGAGACGGCTTGTTCCCTGTTTCTCTTGGCACGTGGCTCTCTGACACTCACAAGAGATTACTTTCACAAGGTGCTCCCTGTGCACACTCAATAGCCATTTTACCCAGGTTTTTATGGTACCTTTGTAGACATGTATCCAGTCGCCTGGCTCCTGCAAAGCTACTGAAGTCTGGCGGAAAAGTAGCCCCCAATAAATAACGGAACTCTTTTGGACGGGGAGATGTTTGTGTTAACACCTAGCAGAAGGGAGGGAAGGGGGGGGGGGGGGTGGGAAGAGTGGCCACACTTCAAAGAGGTTGCCCCTGGCAAGCACGGGCACCCCACAGCCAGCCGGCTGCTGCCTGCGGTTGGCAAGCCCTGCTGGAGCGATGGCCGCCTTGGCTGCCAGTGGCTCCGAGGAGCTGGGCAGAAAGTCTCCTGGCTGGCCCTGGCTCTCAGGTGCTGTCACGGAGCATTAGAGCCCCTGTTAAGTAGAGGACAAGATGGGAAATGTTAAAAGGGGCCGCGCTCCGCTGACTGGTGCTCCCACAGGTTTGATGCGGCGGTAGCCCACTGGCTCTTGGCTTCGGGAAAAACACTCTTGGTTGAATTACTTCAAAAAATACCATGTCCCGTGTGTGGTGCTCTGCTGGCTCTCTCACTGGCAAGACTCTCTTTCAAAACAGTTATGTTCAAATCAGCTTTGCTCCACAAGTTCTTTGTGATATAGCTTAGATTTTTATCCTAGCCAGAAGCGTCTCAGGGGAGGTCTGCGTAGCAGGCTGCCCCTCTCCAAATACCCAGCTCTCCTATGAGATGTTCACCAGCAAACCTGAAGCATTTCTTCTCCCCACTGCTCCTTACCTCCCTCTGTAACTGAGGATCAAAACACCGGAGGGTCGGGGGGGAATTGCATTGCGACCGTTGTACTTACACATTATTGGACCCGGGCCACGATCTGGGGAAGTCGGTGGGTTTTGGATCAAGCTCTACCCCAGGACAGCAATGCTAATTATGGTTTTTGCATTTCTGCAGCACACGTCATCCCAGCATGTGACGTTTTACAGAGGCACTAGTTAAGACCAACAGGTTTCTGGTGAGGAAGAAAACCACCCATTTTATAGAGGAGGAATACAGGCTAATGCAGATCTCTTTGCTGCTCAGGAGATTTCAAAAAGAAATCTAGGAATTCTCAGTCATGGAATCACAGAATCGTCAGAGTTGGAAGGAAGCTCTAGAGATCATCCAGTCTAACTCCCCTGCCAAAGTAGGGTTGCCCAGAAAATATCACTCAGGATGGCATCCAGGCGGGGCTTGAAGATCTCCAGAGAAGAGGACTCCACATCCTCCCTGGGCAACCTCTTCCAGGGCTGCCCCTCACCAGGAAGAAGTTCTCCCTCATATATGAGTGGAACTTCCCATATTCCGGCTTGAGCCCGTTGCCCTGCATCCCATCTCTGGGAACCACTGAAAAGAGTCCAGCTCCATCCTCCTTCAACCCAGCCTTTAGGTGCTTGTAAACATAGAGAAGGTCTCCCCTCAGCCTTCTCTTCTCCAGGCTAAAGAGTCCCAGCTCTCTCAGTCTTTCCTCATCAGGGAGATGCTCCAATCGCTTAATCACCTTCGTTGTCCTACACTGTACTTCCACTCTCAGTGGCTACCTATGATTTAAATCCACGGTGGGTGTCAAAGCAGTTCCCTCTGAATCCATCCCTCCTGAACATACACATTTCTGGGAACTACCCACCTTCGTGGCTGTATCTATGGGTCTATTGTCTGTGCACACCAACAGCTTCCAAACTCATACCACAGATGCAAATGCACACCACCTCTGTGAGTGTATGCACACACACTCATAATTAAAAAAATTAGATCTCCGTTCCCTAGCAAATGGTGATTTTTGCGTTGTTGTGGTAGTTCTGTGTGTGTGTGTGTGCACACGTGTGTGTGTGTGTGTCAGAGGGGCATAGCTTTGGAGAAGAGCAGGCGCTTTACTTAAATACCCTGAGATTCCACTCTAATCTCTTGTTATTGTGAGTTTTATGAAATAAATCCTGCACTGAAATTTTTACATGTGTGGTCTCAATGGAAAGTAACATATTATAGAAGGTTTGAAGAAAGTCTGCTTAGACATTTTTAAGTTGCAAGAGTAGGATGGAAAACACTTTTGCTGTAAGTTCCAAATGTCACTTTTTTAAAAAAAATGGCCAAAATTAAAAACTTCAAACATAGTTTCCTTCAGTTTTTACAGCCCCTGTTGAAAAAACAAAGTCTGAGGCAAATTGGCCAAGGGGTTTCTGAATGACCACATTTGCAGATGCCGATTATAAAAAAAATTAGGCCATCCACATTCCAGAATATTTCAGGACTCTCAGACAACATTGCAAGGGAGTTAAATGGACTCATTTCACCACTGTTTCTTGATGGAGCAATGCGTAATTAAGGACAGGATAACAAAATGCTCGGCTACTCTGAAATCTTAAATTATTTTAAATTATCTTAAATTATTTGAATAAGAGGTGAAGCAATAAATACCTTCACACGGCACTTCATAGTGGCAGAAATGCCAAGAGTATCCCACTCAAATATAGGGAAAGATGCAATTCCCCCTTATGTTCCTTCTATTTCTTGATTTTTCCAGCTCCTTTTTTTTTCCTCCCCATGAATTGCCTGTCGCCCCCACCATCCTCCTTCACCTTCCCACACAGATCCTTTTTTGTAAGTAACTGTGGAACGTTCCAGCTACGCTGTGTGAGTTAATGCAGTGCGACAGAGGGAGAGGCAACATCAGGGAGTCAGAGATTGGAAAAATTAAGGGGCTGAGTCCCTGGCTTCAGCTCAATCGATAATCGCTCTGTGCCTGGCCCCGCATCCCTCCCGCACAATTAACTTGGCCACGTTGAGCGCCCCTTGTCCTTCACACCAGCTCATGAAAAGTAAATTTACTGTTCATGCCACCAAGTCCTGATGGTGAAAAAAGTCTCACTGACGTCAGTATAGACATAGCAAGATCCACTACAAGGCCTCAAGTAGAGACTTACAAATTTTTAATTTGCAATGCACCTTGAGATCAGCTAATGGTTGCCGTAGGAGATATTTTCCCCTCCCATAACAACCCCAGGCCCTGTTGGGAAGAAGATGCCCATAGCCAGCAAGGCTGAAAACTAGGCAAATAATATCAAAATGAAGAGTGCGGGATGACTGGGGCTGGGCTGCTTTGTTTGTTGTCGTTTGAGAAAACAACAAAGAAGGAAAGGGCCAGGTACTGGCCACCTCAAGCCACGGAATTGAGCCAGCGGGAAGTCAGCAAGGGTGAGCGAGTTCCTCCCTGCCTGGGGCAGCTTCTCCCTCTCTCACTTTAATGTGAGCCAACTGCAGTGACAGTCCTAGGTTGCCTACATTTTCCCTGGCAGGATGGTGCCACCAGCCCTCCTCTGAGATCGAGCAGATTCTGGGCTGTAGGACCAAGCCCAGTGTGGGGCCGTGAAACCACCTTTTTCCAGCACAGTCTGTCGTCAGCCTCACCCCACCATCCATGAGCTCAGAATCACAGAATCACCTAGGATGGAAGGGACCTTTAAGATCATCTAGTCCAACCATAAAACAAACAAAAACCAACAAAACCCTCCTCACACAAACACACACTCTAACACTAAACCATGTTGCTTAGCACCAGATCAATAAGTCTTTTGATAGTCTCCAGGGATGGTGCCTCAGTCACTTCCCTGGGCAGCCCATTCCAATGCCTGATAACCCTTTCAGTGAAGAAATGTTTCCTAATACCCAACCTGAACCTTCCCCAGTGCAATTTGAGGCCATTTCCTCTTGTTCTGTTGTTTGTGACCTGGGAGAAGAGACCGACCCCCCCTGGCTGCACCCTCTTTTCAGGGAATTGAAGAGAGCGATAAGGTCTCTCCTCTAGACTGAAGAACCCCAGCTCCCTCAGCCTCTCCTCATAAGACTTATTCTCCAGATCCCTCACCAGCATCAATGGACCCCTCACAAGCTCAATTTCATGCCCAGCATTCACTTCAATGGCTACCGTGATCCATGATGACAAATCTACCTTCTCTTCTTCTCTACTCAAGGCAAAAAGCTACATAAAGCTTTGCAAGTATAATCCAAAAACAGGCTTAGATAAAAGGAGAGTTTCCAATTCTACCTTGAAGTACAAAAAAAAAGATAAAATACACATACATACTACCACTTGGTTCTGACTGTCCCTTATTTTTTCCCTCCTTTGCCTTTTCCTGCATCAATTCTACCAAAAAGGCAAAGGTATGGTTCACCTGACTTTCCACAATCCCATGAGATTACCAGTACACTGGAGTCAGGTGGCGTCTGGTATCCATCTCAACAAATACTGTAATGGCCTTTCATCTGAATTTGTTCCTCATTAAATGTTCCCTTACACATTACAAAACCACACGGAGAAGGATGGAGCTAAGGAAAACAAGCAGTGAAGTTTATGACTAAAGTGATCTTTCACTTTGCTGACCAAACCAAATGTAATTTTTTCCCTCTAATTTTACCTTCTATTTTTTCCTCTAATTTTAGTCTACCCGAATGAACCCTTCCTTCATTTTGTTGAGGTGATTAATTTTTAAATTATGAATGTAAGTAAAATTTAAGATAACAAAACAAAGCACTTCAAATAAAAAAAAAAGTCAAAACATTTCTTTTGAAATCCAATATTCCAATTTTTTTTGACAGATTTGTGAATTTGTTTCTTCTGGAGCTAAATATATAGAGCTGGTAAGACGTTTCACTGCAAACATTCTGCCTAGATCTGAAGAGTAGATTTTTTTTGTGTGCACGCCTGAATTTTTTCATGGTAAGAGGGGCCATTTAGCAAGCCAGGGCAACGTTTAGAGCTGGCAATGCTGCCCCTCTTGGTTGCCAGTGTTGGCTACCATCTGCTGCCTGATTGCTATCATTTTACCATGGATTGTATCATCTCCTAGCATCAATGCCAGGGTCCCCGAGGCTTGAGGGTCTAGAGCTCGGTGCAAGCATCAAACACTGTGCTACTCGGATTGCATCGGTAAGTAGCAGCAACATTCGCGCAGGAATGGAAAAGCATTTACAGACTTGGGTAATAGTCCAGCAAATCCCCATTAGAATCTTTTACCTCCCTCCTCAAATAAATGAAACCAAAGGAAAAACCAATGGCGATCACCATATGCTCGGAGTCATGGGCAGCTTTCTCGGGTGGAGCACAGCAGAGCTCTCCTGGCTGCCGATGGAACGATACTGATTTATACAAGTGAGGCACATAGCCCACAGTTTACCTTACACATCCAAAGGCCCATATACACTTAATTTAATATAGACTTAATTTAGACTTTCCACAAATTAGCACCTTTTAACATTATTCACTTCAAATTTGTCACTTTTTCTGCAGTAATCGATTAGCAGTTGTTTTCAAGTTAGGGTTTATCTCTTGTTGGCGGGTATATTTATGATACATGGTTACACCTACAAGAATACATTAAAAGTCTTTTGAGCGATTTGGAACTAGAAAGGCAGACTAGTGCCTTGCAGTTGCTACAATCTTTGATGTCAGTAGGAGACTGCATTTACCAAAATGAAGAAATAGAGTTCTGTTTTCTGAGATTAAAGCAGTCCAGGTTAAACTTTTAAAGAAGCCGAGTCAACGCAAGTAGCTTTCAAACACACCTTTGAAATGTTCAGAAATATTAACAGAGCACCATGCATAAAACTTTTACCTGTGTATCTCCCCCTTGATTAACTTCTTTTTCTGAGAGAGAGCATGCTGTTTCTTATATAGCATCCAGTTGAACAAAGGAGAAACAGAGCCTGAACTGTGTGCTCTGGGCACCAGAATCTGATGCAACTCACTTTCATCTCAGTGTAGCTTATCTGGTAGGCAGACCCGATGGAGGCATGAATTCCTAAGGATAAGTTATATTATACAGCATGTGACTGGATTCAGCCAACTCACCAGTGATGAATTTGCCTTCTCTTCCAGAGTTTTACTTGCTTTTAAACAGAAACCTTCCCAAATGGAATTAGCCTCTCAGTTAAATCTTTACCATAGTTAGACGCAATGCCAAAAAAAAAAATAAAAAATACAAACATGCAAGTTACAGACCCACAGCCCAGCCTGCACGTCAAAGTAGACAAACGTGATGAGATTCACACTTATATATGTACAGATAAAACACACGACCTGAGCGAGCTTATCTTTAATGACGCAGGATTGTGACTTGGGAAAACAGAATTCAATTCCCAGCTTTGCTAATGAATTCGTCTGTAACTTGAGCTAGCACATGTAGTATCTGAGTCTCTCATTCATTTATGTAGACAAAACAGTCCTTTGGGGGCAAGGGCTGTCTTCCCTGCTTGCTTCTATATTGCCTAATGAAATAGCTCTGACGTGAGGTGGAATTTTGTCATGTCACAAATAGGTTATTGATAGGTCTTCCTTTTTTGTAATGCCAAAAATAGATCACAATGGGGGCAGTGTTGGGCAAGTACTGTAATTAAGGACCAAAATGTTTCTAGTTTCATTTTCTCCTGCTGTAATAAATACTGCAAACACTTGTTTTACAGTACTAGTTCAAAGCATTCCAGGTTGCAGTGAGCTACTTCTCTGTTTGGGGGATATCGGTATAATATATGCTGGTGGTTTATAAGGGCTTTCTTCAGACATGCAGAAATTTGAGACAGAATTCATCAACACCTTTTCTCCCACTGCCAACGCAGTGCCGTGGCTGGGAGATGAGAAATATTCTGTGGCAGCTAGGGAACATAGGACCAAACTGGGGAAAGCAATCAGAACTATAAAGCCCATGCCCAATTCGCATCAGCCAGCCCTCGTCTAGGGTGTGTTTGAGTCAAGTGGTGTTATTTTAATATTTCTTCTGCAACTTCATTAAATGTGACGCTGCGCATTATCCACCATCACTCTCATCATGCTCCTCTAGGATACACCCACACCCCTGGGTTGGAGAAAGCTGCAGAGCTAAAGACCCTCCTTTCCCATTAGCAACCAAGAAGAGACTAAACACTACTTTCCAAACTCTATGTCACAATTATTTACCGCACAGACCTCGGCTTTTAAATATGTGTTTTAATTTCCTATAATCCCAGCTCCTACCATGATTATGTGGAATTCCATTTATTCTATTTGTTCTATTTTAAAAGGGATGAAGTCATCTGTGCTGGAAACTATGACCTGATTGAAAGTACTGAAATGCTGCAATGTCTCAGGCACAGCTCTGGCACATGAAGAAGTATAAATTAAACTCTTCTGCAGACATTTGATCTCTTGCTATGAAAAGGGATATTGTGCTTCCTCTGTTTAACTGTATTCTCTGTCCACTGTGAAAAGAACCCTGTTTGCACTTTTTTTTTTTAAGTGTGGCATTTTTTTCCACTCTAAATAGGGTTGCAAATTAGGCATGTATACACACAGAGTCTATATATTACTGACTGCTGTGAACTAAGGGATGCCAATGCCAGATCTCACAGACTCATTAACCAACTGATTCAATCGTTACCAGTGAATCTAATCCTTCTGAGCTGGAGGACTGTACATACTGCAAGAATTCCACAGTTGCAGACCATTTTTGGTCATGAGTAACAGATCAGCAGAAGGCAAGGCAGCACGTTAATCCAGTCAACAGTCATTGCTGAGAGTTATCTACAAAAACTCCAGTAGCCATGCAAACCCTGCCCCCCTTAGCATTAGGTCACCAATTACAGATACCATGTCTTCATTCAAGGTAAGTCTACGTGCCTTGCAAACTATAATATAGTTCTGTCCAGAGAGGTCTTCTTGCTCCAGCATTTGAAGTAAATGCGTATAAATTTGGGTTCTTGCAACATGAACTATAATTCAGCATGTTGTGCTGTAAAATAATTCAGTAAAGCCATCTCATGCTAGACGTTATTTGGGACAGAATTAGCTCAACTTGCCTACTCATGCCGAGATCTAGGGAAGCTGTGGTGAGAATAGCCACGCTGAAAAATAGTACTTGAGTTACTGCAGGGTCAGCAACAGATGAGGTCTGTGAACTACAGCAAATTCCCCCTTTTCCACAACAAGCCAGACAACTCATATTAATAGCTAAGGAGTTTTTTGTGTCAGTAAGATTCATGTTGGGGGCAATAATCTTCAGTGAAAACAGACTCCTTGTGATTTCTGTATCAAATGCTTTCAACTTACAACAATATTGGACAAGATCTTGAAGTGCTTAATACTGACCTGCCTTCGATCCCATGAAAACGGAGAGGAAAAAAAAAAAAACAAACAATCTCTCACTGCAGGCAGTGGAAGAAGACTAAAGACAATGGAAACATTCCTTTTTAAAAATCTCAACAATGTGGTTTTTTACTATATTAGCCCTGGGGTGAAAAAAAAGGAAAAAAAAAAAAAAAAGGCAGTCCATGCAAAAAAGCAGCTCATATACTAGTATCTGAGTTATTTCTTTGCTGTATGGTGTTACCAGCAATAATGTGTTCCAGCATGGCACGGGCCAGTGGTCAGGCAGGACAGGGCTGTGGGGAGCTGGAGACCAGCCCTGCTGCTGGGAGGAGTCTGGGCTGGCCCCCTCAATGCCCTGTCACCAACACAAGTGAAAGGGACAAATAAACTGCCTTAACTTATGATCCTTTGCAAGGGGCACAATATCCGGTTGTAGGAACTTCTCTTCTAGTTGACAGCAGAGATAACTTCTTCAGAGAAAGACTCACCTCTTCTATTTTAATGCTAGAAATAACTCAGTCTCCTGTTCCTACCTCAAGACAGTTGTACATCTTTAGCTAGCCAAAAGATTTCTGTTGATGTTTCTATGTTAGAAGACTGAATTTTTGCTAGCCACCATTTTTAATAGCATGCTCTTTCCTTAAAGAGAATCTGAAGTTTGTTGAAACAAAAAGATTTTAAGTATTTTAGCCACAAATATTTTGAGGCTACCTCTACTATTCTCCAATTTTCCCTACATTTTCTATTGCTAATGGAGCCTTGAAGGGAAAAAAAAAAAAAAAAAAACACAGCATCCTTTGCTATATATTCCCTCCTTCTTTCATTTCACAATAATAGGATGTGCAGTCATTGCTCTTTGATGTTCCTTTGTGCTGGGATTTTCAAAGGAACTTAGCTTCCAAAATACAGTGACACTCGGCAGCAGAAGCTGAGAACCTGACTTCAGTGGGTCCCACTGAGCATTCAGGCTCAAACTCTGATACTGAGAAGATTCATGTCATCTGTGGCCTAGAGACTGACATCTTTTGTGGCATTTAGTCCTGTCAGAGTTAGGTGGTAGCATGGAAGAAATGGATGACCACCTGAAAACAGAAACACTGTGATATATAACACATATCTCTTTAGGTACATTTTTTTTTTTCCTATCAGAGGTCCTTAAGTCATCTTTGGATGCTTCAATATGAAATAAAAATCAGCTAATACAACCAAAATAGTGTAATGCACATCAGCTGTGCAATTTCTGCTTCATTTTGCAGAGTCATTCCTTTAGTCTTTGAACACTATATTTGAGTGCTTTATTCTGAGGTGGCTCCTCTTATGGAACAGCCTTCAGAAGTTGTGAGTTCCTTCAGTGTCGCTGGGTTTGTTTTGTTTTGGTAAAAACAAAGCGTTTTCAGTAAATTGAAGCTTTGTGACTGGGCAGTTCCTTAACCAAGAGGGGAGTTTGGATGTGGTCCCCAGTCACGGATCAGGTTTTACACGTAATAATCAGTCAAGGAAAGGGCAGCCAGAAGGAAGGGGAAACAAGTGTACTAATCAGTATACTGCTGAGTTAAAAACAAGTGTGTGAGGCTCATCTTTAAAGACAAGCTCAGGCATACTTTGCAAGCCCCATAAGAAAGTGAGTGGGTGTCTGGGAAGCATCTGACCCCTAGAGCACCCAACAGGCCAACTCCAGGGACAAAACCAGGCGTTCCTAGAAACCGATATCGAGTTGCTCAGCTTGAAGCACTTCTAGCAACACACCTGAGCTGAAGTACTTCACTTGAAATTTAAATGTAAATAGCAGAAAATAGCACCAGAGCTGTTTTCTCTGGTCCATATTTCTGCCAAACTAAAATCACAGTCCAGTTTTGCAGGCTGCTTTACTGTATGTGGCTGGTACAAGTGGCTTCCCATGAGTACTGCAGGAAAGGAGAAGAAATAGTCCAGCACTAACTGAAATATACTAATTTTCTTCATTAGGAATACAAACCCTTATGAGCTATAAATTCCTAATTGAAATTTAATACATTTTATTAATAGATTTCCTGTTTTTTCTCCAGGGCTCTAATATTCCTAGTTGATGAAGAAGGCTTCTCCCCTTGCTTACACCTTTGTAATTAGCCATCTAGTCCTCTAGATCATTACAGCAGCACTGTGTCAAATCACATTATTGATTTCAGTGCAAAAGTTTCTCTTTGAGTACCTCATTTCCTCCAGCACCCAGAACATCTTAGAGAACCCTGTGAATGTTGTCCAACAAGTAGTTTCCCAACTCTTACAGCTACCCCTGGTTACACCATCCTTATCTCATGCCTGATATAATGATGCAGCCAGTACCCCAGCTATGTCTCCTTTAGCACTAACAGCTGGGGGGAAGTTAGGAAGTAGTAAGCCCGTTTTTAACAGCCATCTATCATAGTTCACTTGGGATCCTAGAAGGGAAACTACAAAGGCATCACCAGCAGATCTCTAACTCCTTAACTCAAATATCTATGGAGAAGATAGATATCTATGTTCTCATAGCTGGGAACACATTCATAGATTTTTCTAGTGCTATTTTAATATGGTTTTAGCAATCCAGAGCACAGAGCCACAAAAACTTCCCAAAGGTACATTTTTCCTGCTAACGAGTCAAACCATCATGTATGTCTCCATGAGGATGAGGAAAAAGCAATAACCAAGTCTTCTAACCAAGGATGCTTTGGATTCAGAGCTGCTGAAGACTTTATAACTTCCTGAGCTGGAAAGCCATAACAACCTCTCTGAATTTCACTGACATTAATCCCATATGATGTTTCACTCCCCCAAACCAGCAAAAGAAGTAATTGTGAAGGTCAATATTTTCTGATCTCTCTAAGTCCCATGTTAGGCATGTTGCTTTACTCCACCTGTGTCCACATGAATGAGAAAGGAATCACATTTCTCTAAAAAGGGTAATCCCAAGAAAATACGAGCAAAAAAAACCTGCAGTGGGTCAGACCTTCTGGCTCACTATCCTGTCTCCTGTGGCCATAAGTGGATGCCTGGGAAAGAGTATAAAAAGGGAGCAAGAAAGCGATATTTCTCAAAATTACTCTCTTAGCTTCCAATGCTTCCTATCATAGAATCATAGAATGGTTTGGATTGGAAGGGACCTTAAAGATAGAGTTCCAACCTCCCTGTCATGGGCAGGGACACCTCCCACCAGACCAGGTTGCTCAAAGTCCCATCCAGCCTGGCCTCGAACCCCTCCAGGGATGGGGCAGCCACAACTTCTCTCAGCAACTTGTTCCAGGGTCTCACCACCCTCAGAGGAAAGCATTTCTTTCTATCTAATATCTATCTATCTAATATCTAATCTAAATCTCCCCTCTTCCAATTTAAAACTGCTGCCCCTTGTCCTGTCACTGCACTTCCTGACAGAAGCTCTCCTGTAGCTCCCTTCAGATATTGGAAGGCCGTTATAAGGTCTCCACGGAGCCTTCTCAGAAACTTCCTGCTCTGGTGAAACCATGTGCCTTCTGTCAAAAATCCTGATCTCTCTGTCCTCTCTGCACAGTGTAGAGCCAGCACTGTGCCCAACAGTTTGGCTCTTTCACTTCTTAAAGCAATCAAGTGGGACTACATGTAAGTGTGCCCTGACCAAGGTTTTACATACATAGCTGGCCTCCCTCCAGCCACACTACTGACTATTAGCAAGACATGCTGAAAGACAGAGCCGTCCCACCTCCACTGCTCTTTGTCATTGATCCTACCATAAGTCACCCTTCAAAACGAACTTTTGAACAAAAGGAAGGACGACCATAAGTCATCCTTCAAAAAGAAATTGCATCAAGAGAAGATGAAAGATGTTGTGTCTTCCAATTTCCCTCCCTTCTCAGGAATGATGTGGCAATCAGGTTGGCTTTGCCCAGAAATACCAAGATGTTATTAATAATATTTATTATTCCTTGGTGTTTTTCCACTCTCCCCTCAAAGCTGCTAGCCAACTGCTTTTGAAAAATGCATATGTGAGAAACTAATCATCACACTGAGAGAAAAATGCTTAGTGTCTAATCTGGACATAGAAAGACCCTATACAATTATTGTCAAAATCTACCGTAAACACATCATTTGCCTCAATATTTGAGCTGTGATGATCAAAGTTCAAGCTGTGCTCATTATGCACTTGTTGACCAGAAAAAGAGAAAGATGACACATGACATTATTTCCATGCCCTGATTGGCTCCAATGACCAAGGTTCTGGTGCAAAAGGCCCAAAGAAGAAGAAATTAAAATTCATTTTGGTTAAAAAAAATCATATGTCCAAGCCTAGAATTCATTTCCTATGAATGCTTATTAAAATTCAGCTCCATAGATGTTCATGAAAAGAGTACAGAGTGGACAAACTCCGGCAGCGTAGGTTACAGTTTCAAATTAATATTAGCCATCCTTTTAATGGCATTCATTAAACCCTATTTTGCAGTATTAATCATAAAGGCCTCTGAGAGTTGTCTTTAAGTTCAATAACAAAATTAATCCATTAATTGATGATGGAATGTATTTACCTTTAGACAAAAATATATAATATTCCAACTATTATTATAACGGCCATTATTATTTTCTTTTAAAAATTTGTTGTACCTTTTAGAGGCACTTCAGTAACCATGTTGTTTCAGGATACAAAGGGCTATAGATCGTTGCCCACTCTGAATAGTCCTCTGAATGGGGCCTTTGTTTTGTGTGCTGTTTTGGTAGGAAATGGTTGCTATTTAGGTCTCCAAGAGGGAATATAAAACTATGCTCACCTAATCAAACAGACCAGTAAATACAGCAGTTAATCTGACAACTTCAAATTCCTGAATTGCATTTGGAGAAACAATTTAACACAAACAATCATTTAAAGCTTGCATTAATCATCCACCTTGGGTTACTAAGATGCATAATTTGTTTTAATTATTGTAAACTCGTGGTTCTAAGTGACATTTCTAGCAGTTTGATGTTTTATTAAAACTAGAAGGGAGAAAAGGTACCGTTAATCTTTTGCATCGACAGAGTTGTAAACTAAAAGCAGCGCTATCGTATCGTCAGAAGATAGACCTATCATAACTCTATGTCTAAAAAATTTAACTATCCTAAGTGTTCTAAGTAAGGGGAATACAATTGCTTGTGAACTAAATCAGCTATTGTTCTCCATGGTGGCAAAATGTTCCTTTCTGAGCAACCCTGCATGGTGAATGTGAATCTGGAACTATGCCTTGTTTTGCTTGAATTATTAACGTTTCTACAATAGCTTCATAGTTACCTTGAACAGGTTCAGTGGGCACTTCAGAAACAAAAGGGAGGAAGGGAAAAGCATGTGAAAAAAAAAAAAAAAAAATGCCACCTGGCACTTCAGTGCAACACGGAATGACACTTTAAAACAGCAACAGAAAAAGGCTTTTTCATTTGGATGTAGTCAAATATAAAGATATAACAACTATATTTATGTTTTGTGCCTCTCAGAACAATAGCAATAGCAATCTTTTGCTTGCCTGTCCTTGCAATGTTACAAGGTAGTTTGTCCAAAGCTGGCTGTGTTTTTAAAGCATTACACCAACTCTTTCTTCCTTCTTAAACAAACAACCAAAAAAAAAAAAAATCCTGGCTTTTAAAAGAGCCATTGTCACTTCTGGCTGAATGTTTATTTTACTGTCTCCTGCACAGCAGAGGGCATTCCACCTATAAAGAGCAATTATATAGCACTGGGACAATTTGAATACTCTAATCAATGCTAGTTAAAGTGCAGATAAATAAACTTTTATAGTGCCAGGGCTCCTACCCTCCATGGAAATTATTGTTAATTTATTGAATCAATAATCTCGGAACAATAAATTATAATGCCTTTTGTTTTACTAAACCCATCTTGCAGCATGTTTAAAAAGCACAGCTTTATAAATATTGCAACAGGCTAGGGGGAGATTTCCAACCAAGGCTTTGTGTCTGTCCCATTATGTGAAAGATTAAATTGTAAAAGAAAAAAAAAAAAAAAAACAACAAAAAACTTGAAGGTGCAGAGACACTGAAAAAATAAATCCTTAAATACAGAAACTGCCTGCGTTGTAGCTCAGCCCTTTTTGGAGCTGTATTTTTTAACTCCTTCATTACTAGCAATACTTTTATTATTTTATTCTGCATAAAGTGGAAAACACTAGATTTATGAGAACTCAGGAGTTTTAAGATACAAGACTGGAGACTGATCTTCATTACAGCATAACTTTGCAATAGCTCTATTAACTTCAGCAGCACGGTACTGGATGTGCATCAATGTAACAGTGATCACAGACTTATCAAACAACTGAAAATATATTTTCTTTAGAAGAGATTTCACTCCAAAAGATGCCTCTGGAATTAATTTAACCTTTAGACAACATCACACCATTCAGGCTAGTAGATATCATGTGGATGATATTCACTTCTACATAAGCTTTCCTACTCTGTATTTTTGCAATACTGTTACAAGGAAACCCAAATCCCTAAGGTGCTAGAGCAATACAGTTAATTTTGTTATGGTCTGGACCACGTAAAAAAATTTCATGCCTCTGTAGCTCACTGATTCCAGTTTGTATCAGCTCAATAAAACAGTCAAACATAATCTTGTGAGGAACCAGTGCTTTTACCTTTTCCAGATAAAAGGAGTTGGAGCAGGGATTACTGGCTGTTCTGGTGGGAACAGCTTCAGATCAGCAACAGACTATGGTGGTTGTTTGTTTTTTTTTTTTACTTTGAATAGCTGGTTGGTTTGGGGTAAGGTAAGTTCTTATCTGTTAGAAGTGAGAAAGTTCCCTCTGAATTTACTGTGTCAAAACTTCATCCCAGTTATTTTTGACTAGTTACTGTCAAAGTTTCAACACTGGGACACTTATTGATGAGAAACCAGCCCTTCAGCAAGGTGTACATTAGCTTAGCTGAGTAGGAATTAATGATTCTATGCAGATTTGAAACAGCTGAGCACGTAGCCCAAAGACAGTTAATTCTGTGTCTGTGCTTAAGAAAGGAGCTACATGAGTTGCTATCCTGCTTCTGATCTCCTATTTTTGATGAAGGTTTTTGAAGCTGGAGCCACAGTCCCTATCTTATGTAAGCTTTGCTCATTACACAATGCACTAAACATAAGTAAAAGTAGGATGAATCATATGGGGACGCAAACCTGGCCAAAACCCCCAGAAATCTCTGAGGTGGGTGTGAGGGAAATCAGCTGCCGTAATTATGATGGTGGTTGTGGGGGATAAGGGAACAGCCTGATTTGGCTGAGTTTGAAGCTGTACTCTTTGATTTATAGGCAGACTGTGTATTTTGACTTGTCTTCGGATTGATAAGTTTTAACTCTTGCTATTTTGCAAGGTTGCCAGTGCCCAGAACGGGAAGCATCACTTCAAACACTGCCTACATCTCCAGACAGCATCCATCCACAGATAATTTAAAAATTACTCATTTAGTAGTTACTGGAAGGCCATCTTGTCTTGGTGCCTCTAATCCAGTTCACCACTGCTCTTTTTGTGCAACCTGCTGTAAGCCACTAGTACACTGCAGCTTGAAGCTCTGGGGCATCATGACTTTTTATCCCTGTACCGTGTCCTTCTCCATCCTTTTTTTTTCCCCCTGACTTATCAGCAGAAAGAAAGAATTTCCATGGGAGCCTCAAACCATGCATTTGATGTACCCACCTAGCATTTCTGACAAAGTTGTACACTTAGCTCCATGCTTACGGTGCTGAACTCAGCTCACGAAGTCTGGGACGTTTCAGGCATCTTTGGATGAAAGAAACTACATAATGAAAGCCATTTTTGGCAGGAGCAGCATCTATTATTAGGGGACTTGAGACCGCATCATTAAAATCTCTGGGAGTTTTGTCATTATTTAATCAAGAAGAGGAAGCCCATAGTTGCGAAGCTACATCCAAAATATAAATATCTATCATTTTTTAATAAAACATGTAGGACAATGCATGCTTGTAGCAATATCTGCAGGTAAGAATTCACAAGATAAATGGTGGCCCAAAGCTGCTATTCTAAGCTTTCCCTATACTTCATATTTAGCTTTACTGTCTCTGCAGCAACTGTATACAATTATCTTCACTCTAACAGAATCCCTAAAGCAGATGTAATTAGGGATCTTTGGAGCCAACATATGCATATCTTAATTACAGAACCAATATGGGATACTATTTGTTCCAACATTTACCATCAAAAAAAAAAGTAATGGACATCTAATTTAAGAGATTGTTATTTTTTAGGCTAACTTTGATTAGAATGTACTCGTCTGAACTGGTCACTCTAAATATGACACTGAATTGGGGAGATTCGATACTGGGGAGAGGAGGACCTCACAGCACCCATCCTAGCAATGCTGGGACAAGACAGAAAACCAGAGCAATCACTTATAGCAGAACAAAGTCGACATCCAAATGTTGTACAAGAGCTGTTCATGTACTCATAGCAGTTGTAAGTTGCTAACTGAAGTGTGAGGTAAAGGAGAAGCAGCCCCTTAACCTGCATAATTCAATATACTGTTTGACTTATTTGACTACTTGACTTTCAAAAATTTTTTTTCTATAATTTAGTTAGCTATGATATACTACATGAGAGAAAAAAAAAAAAAAAAAAAAGAAAGAATTGCTGAGTTGCCAAGATCCCAAACTTTTCTTGTGAGTCAAAAAATTAAAAATAAACATCACAGCGTATCGAAACATTACATACATTCATGGGATTGGATCAATATTTGTAAGCTAAGTGTGGAAGCAAAGCAAAATACGGAAAATATTGGATTTGTAACTACTTACTGCTTACAGCATCTGTATATTTTTTCTTTGAGCTGTCATCAACGAGCTCTCTGGAACTCTTTTTGCATCATGTGTTTTCTGTAGAAGAAAGGACATCTTCATTCTATGGGCTAATGCCTGCAGAAAAAGGAACAGGAAGGAGAAATTCTTAGTTTTCAGTCTCCAGTCTGAGACTAATCTCCTCACTCTCCATTTCTCTGTGTGAAACTAGGAAGTAATAACACTTAGTTTCCTCAACAGGTGGTATCTGTAAGCAGTATAATTCCATAGTGATCGTATGCTTCACAAAAGCCTTGTAGATTAAACAAACCATTTTTACAAATCAAGAGTTATTTTTGATGGAAGTGAACACTAATAACCCCCCAGCTGACTGATTTTTACAATAAAAGAAGACTTTACAATTTATAGCCCAAATCTCCTTGTTTGTTTTCCAGTTAAAACTCTTTACCCTGTACTTTCCCATCGTATTTCATGCCTTCTTTAATTTAAATACTATTGCAACAGCTTTGCTTTCTTCAGATTTTTAACACTACTTGTTACAGATGACCTGTGCCTCCCTAGGAACGCTGAATATCATATATTTATCTTTAGTGGTAGAGACATCCACCCTTTTTTTTTTTTTGGATATTTAAGTGTGAAGACCAAAGGGCTGCACCTGAATAATATTCCAGTTAACACAACACAGGTATGGTTGCATTTCTTGCATCCTGATTTAATTCAACAGCAGGCTGTGAAGGACAGATTAACAGCTTCAGTTCAGAGATGAACCAGGGAATGCTCTGGCAGGAACTGAATTTGTCTTTGATTTCTTGGCTCAGGTAAATTACACTGCCAATTTTGTCAGTCCTGAAGTCCAGATGAGCAACTGACCAATAATAGTTTTTCAATTTCTTTACATCTGAAGTAGAGCAATTGCCTGGTAACTTTCCATGAGGAAAAGACTGATACCCAGTGACACTCTCATTCAGGTGGTCAAGCTCAGGTAAGCTGTATCAAGCTTTTCTTCTTTTAAAATATCTTCTGATTAATTGTATGAGTTTTGTTAGATTTTCTTGCTGACTGAATTAATCAAAGTTTTATCTTATGGAAATTGCATCAGATCACTTGGATTATTGCTACCCACATTCTACAAGGGCACTTATTTGATAAACTGTAGGCATCAAGGTCTGAGACATTTCACCTTAAGATTAGTGGCTGAGCATAGAGCAAATGGACATGACAAATATAAAACATAATAAACAAAGTAGATGTGACAAGGATAATTAAGCAATGCATTAAGCCCCAAGATATATAACATATATGTCTGTTGTTAATGGTATTGCAGAACAAGAGTTCTTGTAAAGAATATATTGCAGTTTTTAATATTTGTGAAGTTCTAGATAAAGAAAAATATTATTTTCCACGTCTACTTTATGCCACCCACACCAGTCAGTGTATGACTGAAGAAACTGACGGGAAAGTGACTTGGGAAGGGTCACCTACTGGGCCTGCCAGAAACACAACCAGGTGCCAGGAATCACAGAATCTTGGTTGGAAGGGACCTTTGAGATTATCAAGTCCAACCACATTAAAAACCAAAACAAAACCAACCAACCAACCAAAAAGAAACATCAAAAAAAACCCCCTACCAACCCAGAAAAACCATACACAAAAAAAAGCACCCACCAACTAAACCCCACACCCACAACCCCAAGGTAAAGAGGAGGTAAAGAGCCATGTCCTGCAGGGCTCTTCCCCAGGAGAAAGCTCAGGCTTTCTCCCCACTGGGATGAGGGGACACTGTGGCACACCTGACCATCATGACCTGCCCCCCCTCTCCCTGCCTCCAGCAGTTTGCTTTGGCTCTTAGAGCAGGCAAAGAGTAGACGCAGATGATTCTTCAAACTGCCCCCAAAACACTGCTACAGCGACACACAGTAAGCTCTCTCTGACCAGGCATGACTAAGAGCTGGAGGTGGGTAGGACTTCTGACAATGCACGAGCAGTCAGCACAGCTGAGGGGGCTCTGCCGCCTCCTTCCCAGCTGTGCCTTAGCCAAAGGACAGCCCCAACACTAGCCCCAAGTCATCCATCTCACCACGTCAAACATTCCTCTCTAAAGCACCAGCCAAGGTCTGTTTTTCAATACAGGGGAAGGGGACACCAGGGGAGGAAGGGAAGAGGGCAAAGATGTAGGAGCTCATGGTGATATTTCTTGCTTAATATTATTGTGTTAATTCCTTGTTTGTCCAGCAGCTGAAACATCTGCGCCTCCTGTGGGACATGGCTCCAGCTGCTGTGAAACCCGGTGTGAAGGCAGAGCTGATTAACTGTGGGCTCCCCTGCTGCTGAATCCAGCCAGCAAGCCATGTACGGGCCATTTCCCTGGCAAAATTTGTCTGTTTATTGAAAATCATAGATGGATTTCCTCCGGCTTTGCCTTCCTCCCTCCCCACTGCAAGGAGGTCTGGCAGAGCAAGGGTGCTCTTTGGTATCAGGGAGAAGAACAGCAGGAGCTGGCTTCTGCCTGTCCTGTGCTACAGGTCCCACCAGGGTGTAGGGCAAGGGAGGACAAGCAAGAAGGTTCACACCTATGGTCTGGAAGGAGTGCATTCAAAACTTTGTCAAAGGAGAACTGTTAAAATCCAGACCTCCTGCAGATTGATAAAGCATGTCATCTCGAATGAGTGGCCACTAGACAGACACAGAGACCACAAGCAGCCAGCAGGAAGACACACGGAGTTCAGCCACTATGTGCGGATGGCCGAGCAGATTGCTCAGCACTGGAAAACAAAACAAAACCTTACAGTTTGCTGCTTGATGACTACTATGCAGCCTCTCCTTTCTTGCACAGGAGGAAAAAAAAAAATTAAAATCCCTGCATGATGCAATTGTTTTCCTTTGGCTCCTACAGCTGGTGGCATAACGAGCTTCCTTACCAGATAGAGACTGCACACAGACAACAGTGACCTGTGCTGGGCAAAGTGGAGATGGAGGATGGCTCTGATACTGGGCTGTTTAAGAGGGCCCTTTTTATTGCTACAGGTAGATCAGAGATTGTTTTGAAATCGGACTCACCCATTCACATAATTGCCCAGAAGAGGCCTTTGAAATACTCAGCCCGTTGGTTTCTGAGGACGGACTTGCCTGCCCAGGGGAGATGAGGGGCAGCCTCGGATCAGAGAAGGGTCGCTGTCACTTTGTGACAGTCATTATTTTCAGCTGCCTCATCTCAATCAGACCAAACTCCGGGTCAGGAATGCAGCCAGCCATGGGAGAGGACTCTGCATTCACCAAAGACATTTTTATCGTTTGTTATGGTAGGCAAGTAATGCAGAGTCAGGTCTGGGAAATCAGCACCAACACGGGTAGCAGTGTAGTAACACTGGTTGCAATGTTTTGTCCTGAAGGCTGTTTTGGAATTTAAAAAAAAAGAGCCAAAAAAAACCAAAAAGCAAACAACAAACCACTTTTTTTTTTCTTTTAAAAAAAGAGCGTTTTTTGCAAATAACTGCTTTTTTTAAGAGTCTTCAGTTTTTCAGTTTAAATCCGTTTCATTTACTGTTTTATGTCCTCCCTCTTTTTTTCTCATTTTATTCACATTTTTGTATTAAAAAAAAAAAAGAACATAGGGAGAGTCAGTTAAAATTGACAAATATCTGTTATTTTTTTGGGTTTTGGTTGGTTGGTTTTAAATGACAAAGACATAGGTGTGGGAAACCCCAATAGTATTCAAAGGGGAAAAGGTGAAGAAGTTTTCAACGGTGGAAGAAGGTTATGGCTGGTTCCTTTTAGTTACATTGGCTTATGTACAAACTTCTGCATTACACTAAGCTATTTGGTTCGATACTAATGAATACTGTAAAAAAATACACACCCATTCAGGAGCTTCATCTAGTGTTCAGCAACACAGCAATGGGTAGCACAGTGCGTGGGTCTCGTTTTTTAAGGACAAAGACTAACAGAGACTGGCTGTGAGGTTCAGCCATTTCAGGGCAGTGCAAGCAGGACGTGTGCACAAGCACAGGATAAAAAAAAAAAACCATTTCTAAATCTATCCACTGAAGGCAGTCATTTCACACACGGACTAGGCTAATAGTATGACACGATTTGTACAGCCAAAATTCTTAACGAAAAGAAGTCTCTTTGTGGTAGGAGCAGAGAATAACGGTAACAGAAGCTTTTCAGGTAGGCTGGAAATACCCCAACAGGCTGTACACAGAGCCATATCTTTTTTTAAAATGACCAGGAAAACTCATGAATTGGTGTAGCATCAGGCCTTAGCATCCAAGCTACCGTTGCTCAGCTGATGCACAGCAGCTTGTTGATGCGGGATGACCTGATGACCTGGCGGTGTATCTAAACCATTGCATTCAAAACTAAATCAAGGTTCAGGCTCTAATTCAAGTACATTGAAATCTCATAGCCAAGGAACTGAAAGTCTGACCCAACGGTAACTCTCGTGACACCGATTACATCCCTCGAGGTTACAATTTGTGAAGCCTATATTGGGCAAAAAGAAAGGTGAGATCCCTGTCTCAAAAAGCAGTAGCTAATTTCATGGCAAGACAATAGGACAGCACTGAGAATAAATTACAAGAAAAAAAACCCATGGCTGGAAAAGAGGAATTGGGAAGTAATAATTTCTGTTCACATTCTTGGTGTGGCTTTATCATTCTTGGACATCTTAGGTTCTCTAACATACTTCTGTGTTTTCCAAAGAAGAACAAAATCTTAAATCTTACAGTTATTTTTTAATATTTGCAAAGCACTTTTAGCTAAAGGGAAAATCTTGGCTGACACTATGGAAGCACAAAGGGACCATAATAAAGCCTAGCTGACTGCTCAAGGTTCCCCTACTGCAACACACTCTCTGGTGGGTGCAGGTGGCTCTTGTTCACACCTTTGGTCCCTGGCATTTACCAAATGCCTCCTGGGGAGTTTCTGGAGCATTGCTGGAACATCTTGAATTGCCAACTGCATTTGAGCAGTTGGTGCAGAGGCCCCTGTAACACCCAAGACACAATATACCTCGGTCCTTAGACTCAGGCTGAACACAATCAAACAGGGCTGGATTCAAAAGGCAGTAGTTTTTAAGTGTTGTGGTCACAGAGATTTCTGCATTGCAGGGACAGAGGAGTCTAAATTAATCTCCACTAGATTTGTGGTAGAGGCCCTTTGGTTTTTATATGGAAGGAGGGTAAATGTTTTATTCACAAAACCTTTTAATGTTGCTGTGGCCACGGGAAGTTGAGGGGTTTAAACAGAGGCCAACAGGAAAAGCAAATCATGACGTGTTGTGCTTCGTATTCCAAGCCAATGAAGATTGAGAACAACAGTTCTATACAAAGGACTGTTTATATCAACCAATGCGTAATTTTAAATTTCCTGCATGAGTCATTTTTTGGGTATCTTTGTCCTGTCTCTGTCATTCTCCACTGGGCTGAAAAACGTAAGCATGATCAAGTTAAAAATATTTTTTCCCTTTTTAAAGGAAATCCTAGTGAACCTAGATCCCTCTAAAGCACCACCATGGTGGGGGTGGCAACACACCAGCCACCAAGAGCTCAAGCTGAATGGTCACACTCAGGAATTGGTTTGTAAGCTTTCTGGGTCTGGGAACAGTAAAGGACTTCCTAGCTCTGAAGAACAATTTAACTGAACATACTTGCCCTGACTTGAGGGTGGTGCCACCTTTGAGGACATTTAGCGGTCTTACATGTGGAACTGTTGAGCATCCAAAGACACCAACCTGGCACTAACGGGAACAGAATAATGAGTTCTGCCTCTCTGAAAACCAGCCTCTTCACAGCATCAGTCACTGCACCCACCTAACGCTTGGCTTCCCCCTGAATACTGAGAGCACACAAAGCAGCACCCAAGGGACTTCTGTGATGCCAGTCTGGTGGGGAAGGGACATCAAGAGAGTACTTCTGACAGGCAAGCAATACATAACGGTCCAGGAAAACCAGTCTTTCCCCTTTACCCACAGAGAACAGCTCTACATCAAGGTGCTACATTCACCCCCAAAAATCCCCATAGAGAATTCACGTGCTTAGGATAATGACTTTTTAAAATAAAATCAGGGTTCTTGACACACAATACAATGAAAATGCATGTTTTTCTTCTTAAACACATTTTAGCTTTTGTGAGCTTGTGTGAAAAGAGCCCATTATTAAGCCTGAGTTATTTAAGCAATATTGGAAATGCCCCTGCCTTTTTGTTAATTTGCTTGGCTTGGTGCACACATGGCATTTGTTTTATATCATGTGGGGAACTTGCTTCTTTTAAAAGTCTGCAGGTTTCAAATTCCTCCGCTTTTGATAGATGTACTGTATGTACTGTTAGGTTTAAAAAAAAAAGTTACAGGTGGCTGCTATTTTTCCCAATTCAGTCCACAAAAGCCCCTTTATTAAAAGAAGTCCTTAATGAAAAAGAAAAGTAGAGCTACTGTATGTGAGGTTGCAAAGATCTCTGGTGGAAATATTTGGTGTTTACATTTTGCCGAACTATTTATACTGTGGACACATACTACACTAAAGGCTCTCTTTTTCCCCGCATAATAGAAATCCTTGTGACTGAATTCTATATACTTAGTATGGTTTACATTTTTTTTTTTTTATCCAGCCTTACCACATTTTATTCCACCCTGCTTTCTACGCTACTTTGTGCGTGTCTTTAGCAGAGCTGTATAACAGCAACACCTCCTGGAAGAAGGGGGACACTGGAGAATCATTTCTGCCTCCTGCAGCTTGCTGCACTCCCCAGCCAGCACACATTACCGAGAAGGCAGAAGTTTGGGAAAATAATTAGGATACATCACTAACTGTATGTGCATTTATTGCTTCATTTAGCAGTAATTGAAAACTCTGTGGTTTTTAATAACTCTTTCAGAGTCTTTTTTGTTCAGGGGACGTTTAACAGTTAACGTTCGGTATTTTAATTACACGGGATTTATGAGTCTAGGTCTCTGCTCTATACATCCTTTGTCTGACCAGATGAAAAAGCGGAGGAGCGCCCTGCTGCTTGGTGGCAGCAGCCACCTCTCCTCCCCTCAGACCAGCGAGGGCCATCAGTGCAAAGAGCTGCCTTTCCAGCCTCTGACACCTTCAGCAGAGCTCCCGAAGCATCTCTGCCACTGAAGAGCCTTTAAGAGCCTTTGGCATTGGGGCTTTTAATTTTTTGCCAGGAGACAGGTGACCCTTTCTGCATCTTGCTACACGGACATCTTTGCCAGCACAGTAGGAAACAGCAGGTTGGTGGCAACTCCTTTAACTATCTTTAACTTCAATCCATGGCAATATTTCCTTTTGCAAAATACTGCAGAGAGATACCATTGTATCAGTAGTAATAACACTACTACCACCACTTAGATCTTTGAACAGAGAACAATGATTAGAGTTGGAAGGGACCTCAAAGATCATCCAGTTCCCACCCCCTGCCCTGGGGGGGGACACCTCCTGCCAGACCAGGTTGCTCAAAGTCCCATCCAACCTGGTCTTGAACCCCTCCAGGGATGGGGCAGCCACAGCTTCTCTGGGCAACCTGTTCCAGGGTCTCACCACCCTCATGGTAAAGAATTTCTTTCTAGTATCTCATCTAAATCTCCCTTCTTCCAGTTTAAAACCCTTACCCCTTGTCCTGTCACTGCACTTCCTGACAAAGAGTCCCTCCCCAGCTCTCCTGTAGCTCCCTTCAGATATTGGAAGGCTGTTATCAGGTCTCCCTGGAGCCTTCTCTTCTCCAGGCTGAACAACCCCAGCTCTTTCAGCCTGTTCTCATAGGAGAGGTGCTCCATCCCTCTGAGCATCCAGAGGGTGATGCGACCAATCATTTTCACACCAGTTTTGTAAGGTGAGTACTGCTAGAGAAACGTGGAGAGAGAACTGAAGTCCTTGGTGAAGGACTTCATTGAGGAACAAGAGGCAAGAAGAGGAGCAGAGGAGCTTCCACATTTAAACATCTAGGCTACACATTTCAAGCAACAAATCCACTATACCTTGCCTTAATGGTGCCAAACTAATGAATGGTCATATTCTAAAATAGTAGACAATTATTCAGGAGGAGTTTATGTCCTGCCAACGTTCAGTTGGCTCTAAGATAGCAGGACAGAGTCCGGATGAGCTTCAAACCTTTCCTCACAAAAGGCCAAGTCACAGTCTGGTTCTCCCTGATAGGCAACTGGATCTAGGGCCAGATCTGAGAGATTTTGATAATTTTGCAAAATTAATACAAGATTTCCAGTTTTGCTTTTGATTTTCAAGTGGTGTGCTTCGTTTTCAACACAGGTGTGCTTCAGAGCAAAATTTGCCTGTGCTCTTTCACTTTGATACCACGTTTCTCTATCTCCCAAGTCCCATTCACATCCCATGTCAGGATTTTACTTTGTAAGCTATTCCTTTTCTTTCTGCACACCCTTCCTCACGTTGGCTCCATCAGGGCCAGCCCCTGCCCACCAAATAAAGCAGCCAGTGTCCTGTAGGATGGGCATGCCATCAGCCACCAGACGCTTTAACTTTACTCACCCCCATTGTGCAAAATAGCTCTGAGGAGAAACCTTCTGAGAAATGCAGAAAGAGATTCTCCATGATGGAAAAAGAAAAAAAAAAAAAAAAAGAAAAAAGGCTTTACAAGTCATGTTTAGATGTGTCCATGGGGGTGGGAGGTGACGGGACACTATTCAGGAAAACAAGTTTTTAAGTAGTCTTCATGACGAGTCATTTTGACAAAGTGTTCCAGGGCTACCAGTAGCCACAACCACCCAGCAGCACACAATTACATCCTCCTCCCAGCTAAACGGCAGCAAACACAGCCTCCTCTCTCCCCTCCACGCCTCTCTAAGTAACATCCGTTCCTTAAAAAGCGGGGATCTCAGGCACGATCCCACACAAGGGCAGTGTCAAAAGGATCCGTGAGGGGACTGCAGGCATCTGCTCAGGGTGGCCAGGTGAGGGGAGCTAGCCCAGCAGTGTAGATAAAGCCATATGGCACCAGCTGTGCCCTGTGCCTCTCCTCTTATGACTATAATTTCCCCAGCATGCAGGAGAGTGAATCGCTATCGCAAGAAGATGTCCTGTCCTTTCCCTCACCTTCACCCCTCACCTCCAGGATGCTGGGCTATCACAGAGAAGAACATGGATGCACCCCACACACACATGCTGTGGAAACAAACATGAATTTCAGCAGGGAAGCCTCTTCCCTCTCCCTTCTGCTCCCTGTGAAAAGTGACTATGTCTGCTCCCCACTCCCACCAGTGCCAAGAGCCAGGGGGTGAGGCGCCAGCAGGACTGCCAGGAACCTGGTGGAGCTTTTCTCTGCCACTCTGCCCACCCAGCCCCACTTCCAAGTGACACAGCTTCCAAGTGTCCTCATGCCCTGGAGGACCCTGGGTTAATCCCCCCAAGGGTGAGGGGAAACTAAGCTGAGAACCTCTAGTGGGCTTTTAACATGGCCCGGGCTCCTCCAGGGCTGGTAATGACGGGCATTCCCTGACCCAGCCAGCAAGAGGATCATGATAGCTGCTCTCAAGAATTTGCAAATCGTTCTCCAGTTCCTGGCTCCTTCCCTGTGACTATCTTGGCAGCCTGTTCTGGCAGCCAGACTATCTCACCTAAGACTTCTCCAGCTGGTGAAGCATCTTGGCGCTCCTGCCTCCCTATGCCCACACACTTTCATCAACTTCAGCAGTAACCCTTTTAAGTGTTATCTTGCAGGCCTAATTACTTCAAATACATTTTCTGGCTGCCGGCGTCGGACAGGTGGAAATTTAGCGCCATCTATTGCCAACTAATAAAACATTGATTTAGTAAGAACGTGAGAAAGGCCTTCTCCAGAGGGGAGCTCTGGCTGTAGAATTACCCCCATCCAGCAGAAGCACCCCCACAGAACCCAGGAACTCTTCTACTTTGAACCGATGGTTAAACCCATGCAGTTTTCCCAAAATTACATCTATAAATCTGGCGTGGCACCCCAGCAAATGTCTTCGATTATCGCGAGAGCTATCTTTCTTCTACGATTTCTGAAATGTCTTGATTTAAGTCGGTCCTGAAATACCATGGCATTAATGTCTCCCTCTCCCTGTCACCCTGCAGGTAACAATCCCCTATACTGTGTATCTGCCTTGGACAAACTATAAAGCTGATCTCTTTATTCACAATTTGTAGGCCCGAGCCCTTGGCAACACTGGCCATACCCCCTTTCCTATCACCTACAGAGTGGTCTGGAAGGCAAGCAGCATCCCCCTGAGCTCAGCTGCAGCAGAGGAAACCCTCAAACCTAAGGAGGAGACCTAAGTGGTCAGCATCGCTGGCTGGCAGGGGGGAGGACTATGTCTCTGAATCTCTATGTCTCTTGTCAAAGTTCTTGGGGATTTTACCTGCATAGGACTTAATAATTTGAAACAATTGAAAGGCTGAGGGACTTGGGTCTTTTTAGTCTGGAGAAGAGAAAACTTAGGGAGGACCTGATCAATGCTTATAAATACTAAAAGGGAAGGTGTCAGGAAGATGGGGTTGGTCTTTTCTCAGTGGTGCCCAGTGACAGGACAAGAGGAAACGGGCACAAACTGGAGTATAAGAAGTTACACCTAAACACAAGGAGGAACTTCTTTACTTTGAGGGGGGCAGAGCCCTGGCAGAGGCTGCCCAGGGAGGTGGTGGAGTGTCCTTCTCTGGAGACATTCCAAACCTGCCTGTACAAGTTCCTGTGCAACCTGCTCTGGGTGGACCCGCTCTGGCAGGGGGGTTGGACTTGATGATCTCCAGAGGTCCCTTACAACACCATGGGATTCTGTGATTCTATGATTTACAAATGCACATCCCTAATAAGACCACCAAAAAATCCTACCAAGAGACAAAGGCTAGAGAGTGGGGTGTGTCAAGTTCCATGACAGGAGCAAAAGCTGGGTCTTTTCACAGCTCCACATAAAACATTTGAACACATATGAAGCGATGTGCATTAGTTGCATGACATGTTAGCCCCAGATTACACTGTTGTTAATCTCTACTTCTTGCTATAAGCCAGATGTTGTTGATGGTGCAATCTTTATCACAAAAAGGTAAAGGCTGCTTGTGGTGATGACAGAGTTAGTAGGATAGACAGGCAGACACCCGAAAACACTTGTTAAACCGAAGCGCTGCTATACACACCCTGCAAAGACCAGAAGCATGCTGTCTAACTCTCTGTTGTCTCCATGAGATATGGCTGCAAAGCCTCCCAAGAAAAAGAGAGTCAAGAAGTGACAACAAAAATAGAGATGAGCAGCACTACTTCAAAGTGTCTGAAGCCATGAAGTTGGGACATCTTAAAGCTGTTAGAAAAAAATACCTGATACAGTGTAAACAGCTGTCTGTGTTTTATTGCAAGCTCCATTATACCTGGTACCTTTTTTTAAAAGCTCTACAGGCTCTAGACAGGAAGAAATTATTTTCAAACATCAATTTTTAGCACATATGATGGAGAGGAAAGGTGGAATATGTGTATCAGGCAGTTTAAAAACAGGAAAGCCAAAGAAGAGAGATCCAAATGCTTGTTTTATTTTGCAAAAGATGCTTGGGATTTTTAAGGTTGTAAGACCTGACTCATGATTTTGGATTAGACTGTGGTTCTGGTCCCAAAAAGTTAACATAATCTACATAGTCAGCATGCTAATGACTTTTTTTTTTTTTAATAAAGAAAACCTCTTTTTCCTCACAAAGAAACAGAAGGATGAACAAGAAATCAAAATGAGAATTAAGTAACTCAAATTCAGGTCTGTTCTCCTTGAACTGCCGTTCCCTCAGTTTAACAGAACACGGCCCAGATAATTTCTCAGTGCTGCCCAGAAGTTAGGAGACCACTTTCATTTCCCACTACGTGTTTAGAGAACGGAGCCTGATTCACCTGGCCCTGCTGCTGAGCCAGTCCTGACAGCATTGGCTTCGATTCCCTATTTTATCCCCACCTGTTCCCCAGGGCCTTACATCAGCAATGGCAGAAATCAGGCTGGTCTGATTGCCAGGAGGAGAGGAGGGGAGAGTAAACCTTTATTGTGCACCAGATCTGGCCCATCCACTGAGCAGCTCTAATTTAGAGCAATACAAAGGACAGACACTAGGGGAATATTTGTCCAAATCTAGTAAAGGCTGCTACTTCTCAGTGGTGGTCCTTAGGCAGAGCCCCCAGTGGGATGAAGAGACATTGAAGTAGAGGATTGTGTGCCTGACAGGACACCTACACGCTCAGTCAGCCCTGGCACATGGTAGGTACAGCCAGGGTACAGGGTACACGGCCACTTGGCCAATCCATCACCCCTCTGGGAGACAAGCACCGAGGGGTCAGGAGGAGCAACGCTGCTCTGTGGCTGCCGAGGGCATCCCCCCACCAGGAGAATGTAACCAAACAGACCAGCCTAAAGGCTGAAAAGTGAAGGGCAGGCTGAAATTCCAAAAGCAAAGAATTAAGAATTACTTTTCTATGAATCTGAACACTGCTGGTAATCATCTGGGGCGTATTAATGGAAAAGTAGAGAATGTGGTGTAAGAAACTAAACTTGTAAGTTAGCGCTCACGGGATGATGATGGTTGTGGTCCATTCTTTGGAAGACTTTCCCAAATGCCCCCCTTTGTACATTATTTCAGCATAAGAGGGATTTTATTTCAGTTTTTGTTTGGTTTGGAAGAAACCAGTACTAAAGGCTTTAAATAAGTACAAAATGAATTAATACCGTTGTGTTTCTTGGCAAGACTAATACAGACATTTCATGTTGAAACACACTCGCTATCTCTGTTCTCTATATTTGCTTTTGCTTTCTTTTTTTGAGGACAGGGTGCTGGATGGCAGGGGAAAGGGAACATGTAATTTTGTCTGGAGGGTTGAACTATCGTTTTCCTGCAACAGGTTTAAGGCTGGGAAGGTAACTAGAACAAGATCCAATTTCCCAATCTACTGGCAAACTTCTCGTACCAGGTAAATAAGTGCTAAAGTAAAAAGGGTTGAAGTAAAAACGGTCTCAAATTATGTTCTGGAGAAGGCAGTCCTCAAATCTGCTCCAATGACTAATGTGGTAGAAGTAGTTACGGGTGAAGAAAAGATATTCTTGTTTAAAACAAACCACGGTATATTACAAAAGCTCTGCAAAAAGCCTGTTCTAACTCACACAAGCTCCCAGGGCTGTCAAGAAAACACCAAAGACCTAAGTCGCCCGGGATCAGTAAGTTTAAAGGCAATCTGTTCTTCCCGAGCTACGAGAGTCCTGTGAGACTACGACTCCGTTCCAAACTTCTGCCAACAGCAATTCCAACTAGGAGCATGGTGAATTGTGATTTCCCCAGCAGCACTGTGCCAACCAAAGCCCCAGATGATTCTGTTGTTTCTAGCAAAAAAAAAAAAAAAGTGCTTTTTCCTGGTAAAGCCTTTCCTGCATGTGGCCGTGGCCAGGTGTAGCCTTACGATATAAACAAGAAATGCAGCTTCAGAGCTGTAGGTCTGCACTGATAAAATGCATCTAAGAGCACAGGGTACCACGCTTGGGTTGTAAGCAAGCTTGGAGGTTGATTATGTACAGCAGGTCTGAAACCCCATTGGTACCTCACAGAGGCTTCACTGTTCTCTTTTGTGCTTACTCAGGGGAAGCTATTGCAAGCTGAAAAAATGCAAGGCTCTTGAGCATGAAAAACAACACTTTTCCCATTCCCTACAACTCTCAGGGGAGGGGACAACTGCACGTATCCCTCAATGGGCATCTTCCTCCAGATAGGAAGAAAGATCCAATCACGCATCTCAAGTTAAAAGAATAATTTGCCTGGAAAGTTGAAATTGTGATAAACAAGCCTGAGTCACTCTGCCAGCAGAAATCAGAGGAGTCACAACCTGATTGCTGGAGACAAGGCAGGTTTCAGGCACAAGCTAAACAAAGAAAAGTTGGGAGCTCTGTGTTTTATCAGGGAATGAATGTTCCTGCAGTTCAGGCAGTCGAAAAATCACATTAACCTGGAAAAGCCAAAGCAGGGACAAGATACAGACATGAAGGTAATAGATACTGACTGCAAGAGCTCGGGGGCAGATGTCATCACTGCAGATGTCTGCAGTGGAGGTTATGGAGGAATCTTTTGGGTACTTTTTTTTTCTTTTTTTTTCTCAAATCAGCACTACAGAGTGCATTTAATCAGCAAAAATAGTTCACTTGTGGGCAGGAAGGAAGAGACCAAATAGGGGTCTAACTTTCTACGTCTCAGTCACCTTACCTCATCTTGTACAGCCCAAGATTATCTGGTCTGGTCAGCTAAACACATATGGTGCTACACAAACGAGCCAGAAAGCAGCAGCAGAATAACCTGCTTGTGGAGGGGACTCTGGTGCAGGTAGAGTGAGCAGAGCCAGCCTGACCGCATCCTGCCCTGGGCTGGCCAGGCAAGTGTCCACAGTTCTTCACTAACGTACACAGAAGCACCAAAGAGCTCTTGCAGCCATGAACTGCACACGCAGCCAGGCAGTTTTGGAAGAGGAAGATCTCAGTTAAGTCACTGAGCTGCTGTTCGAGTCCCTCTTTTCTCTCCTAAGCAATAACCAAAGCTGGCTGCAGGGTGTCCTAGTTGTGTGGGCTTGGGTTAAGATCACAAAAATAAACACAATAAGTGTTCCACCTGTGTGGATTCTTTTACTCTATGCTGCTTAGTAGCATAAAAGAAATTTGTACTTGCAAAACAGCTGGTCCTCAATCAAGAAAACTGTATGAAAAAATATGGCCACTAAACACATCGGCACAGAAACCTGAGCTTCTGTTGCAGGATCCAAGGTTCTGCTTCTTGCATCTTGCCCCCCTCCCCTGAGGTCCAAGATGTATTTGGTCCCCACATACAAAGGAGAAAGGCTTACATTTCAGGTGGCCAGACACTCTTTTGCAAAATTATAGCTATGTGCCTAGATTCCTGTTGTTGAGAAAATTAATTTGCTTTTGAACGCTTATAATCCCAGAAAATATCACCTGAGATTGAGAGGAGAACATTTAGGCAACCTGAACTCCTTCAAGGGTAGGTGAAAATGAGCCGGGTGTTTATTTGTTTAAACCAGAATCAATAATGTGGACTGGCAAGGCCTGGAATTATGAAAAGTTTGGCCCTGCATAAACTTGATTTTCTTGCATTTAAATGTCACTGTCAGCTGTAGGCAACATTCCAGCTTGTGAAGTTTCACTGAAACTGGAAGCAACACTGAGCTTGGCAGAAATGTTATTGTAAGGTTTAATTGAAAGAGTAAGCACGCTATTACAAATTAATGTGGAGAAGGCAGCTATGGTGGAATCTGTCTTCGGGTCCATATGGCCCCCCATTGCTCATTGATCATACAGCCTGGCGTGCATTTCTCCTCACAGGAGTCTCTCAGTTTGCTGAGAGCTATTACCCCCATTTTACAGCTGGAAAATAGGAGCCAGGAGAGTTACCTGCCTTGCTCAAAGGCACAGAAAGGAATTGATCGAAAATAACTGCTTATCTTTTCTTCCTTTCCAGATTGTTGATAATTTTCCCCTAATGAAAAATCACTTTTTATCTGATAAACCTATATTATGCATTGCAGAGGAAGCCAAGAGGAGCAGCGTCTTTTAAAAATAAGTCGTTACAGACCTACATGGTTTTAGCAATTTACTGTAATTGCAGTTTGATTTTCAGTTTTGCTGTGAAAGATCTTAAACTTATTATCTTATGACTGAATGAAACAGTAATTTTTAAAATATATTTGGCTGATCACTGATGATCTCTGGGTCACAGTTTTCTTTTTTCCCCTGAAAAATTACTTTTTATTTTTAAAAATGAAAACCATACCTTTTTTTTTTGGCTACAGGCTCAACACAAACTGCTTTTTCCTAACAATATATATTTTATCAGACAAAAAGAATGGTTATAGCAGGCTGAATAAGTCTACAGCAGATTAATTTTTCCCTGAAGTTCATATATGACTTGATGAGAGTCTCACTGGGTCAGACGTTGTTGGCTCTCCCTCATGCTGTTTAGTATCGTACTAACAGATAATAAAGCCTTGTTCATGTTGCTTTCTCTTTCCAGGAAAAAGTTGCCACAAAGAGGCTGTGAGGTTTGGCAGAGACACATCGATGTTCAGAAAATAAAGTTTGTGTTGAAATATGGTCTTATCCTGTAAAACTGGGAGGTGTTTCTCTTTTCTCAGCCTGAAATTAAGCCTTATTGCCATCTCTCAACTTCTGAGTGGACATTATCTTAGTACAGAAAAATCTGGCGCATATTACACAGGTGCTAAAGTGGGGAAATAGTACAGATATTGATATCTTTTTTTGTTGGAATGTGAAATGAAATATGGAATAAGAAGTTTTCCTTCATACTGCTTGGATGGAGCAGCATGGAGATTAACAAAGGGAATCCTTCCAAGGGACTCTGAGAGTTAAACACCTGTAGGAGGCACAATCAAGCTCTTCAAATTCACCTTAGCAAAAGTAAGGAGCTGCAAGGCAGGAGCTCAATAACACTGATCTTTTAAAAACAGAACAGCCACCTGACCTAAAAAAACCTCTCCTTGAAATTAAAAAAAAAAAAAAAATAATAAAAAATTATGCTTTGCCTCTTTGGAGATCGTACTGCACCAGGAAAAAAAGTGCACCAGCATTTGGGGTCTCACCAGATTCTTTCCATAACAGCAAAAATACAAGCAATGAATTTAGGTAATATTATTGCTTTAGGTTGATTGTTTTTTTAAAAAAGAAGCTCTCATTTCAGGAATACAAGAGGACCAAACAACAAAAGATAGGTTCCTTACTCAGGATTCCTCAAGGGTGCTATGCAAGTAACTAAACCTTACCTTCCCAAAACTGCATTTCTTTGCTCCTTCAGAAAAGCATACTCAATGCTGATTTCTCTGCTCTTCACCTTAATACACACAGAGGCTACAAACTCTGCAGTCTGAAAATGTCTTAGCACAGCCATTGACAAACCTAAAGATCTCTGGATTAACGACTCACCTAATAGCAGCCATTAGCACTTCCCAGCCTAACACCATCACCAAAAGTAAATGAAAATCCCAAAACAGAACAAGAGAAAGGATAATTTCTCTTAGCAAGGCAACATTTCACACAAAACCAACTCTTCTCTTACCTTCACAATCCTCCACAGTCTCTGCAAACCTGCACAACTGCAAAGATTGCTGCCACCTGGCAATGAAATAGGCATTTTGATTACATCCAATGCAGAACAGGTGGGGTCTCTCCTGCTCAGTGACACCCTTCCCCTCCAGAGGGAAAGCCCAATCTATAAACTAATTAGCAGCAGGGGTTAGGGAGAATTTCTGATCTTGAGTTTATTTCAGACTCAACTGGTTTTTTTTACTCAAAAGCCACAAAAACATTCTAACTGCGAAAGGAAGGAAGAGCAAAGGGAACCTGTGCAAACAGATATGCCTAGAGATTGGTATTTGTGGGGGTGCATTTTTGAGACAGGAGTTTAAGCAGTTGACAAACCACTCAGGTTTTCTGGTTTTTCGCATGACATAAAACCAGACTCTGTGGTGGTGGAAGGCAATGATGTTAAGTTTATAAATATGAGCAACATGAGTCTTAGCTAGTAGGATCTAGAGCTATAGGATTGTTGGTACCCCATCCCGAGAGGTAAAAAAAAAGTGGGACAGTAATTGGATCTGTGACATTTTTCTTCAAATTTTCGAGCACTGAAAGTTCCTAAGAAGATGGGAGTGTTTTCCACTACTTTTAATCAGTTTTCAGCCATGCCCTTATGATGAAGATGCAAAATCTTCCAAAGTTCCCTTCTTTTCCAACCCAGGACCTCACAGTAAAGAAAATACTGCAGCCTTTGCTCAGGCACAAGGATCATATGAGCTGAAGGAAGAAAAAAAAGAAAAAATACGCACAAAAAAAAAGAGCACAAAGTAACCAAAGTTGAACCTTTGAAAAGAATTATTCCATGAGCAAGATGAAAAAAAGCACCACGTTATAAAGTGCAAGTTCCTCTGAAACCACTTCAGAGGAATGTAAATTCTTTGAATAACCCACAAGAACTTAAACAAATTAAGATGAACAGTTTTGTCTTATCTAACATGGCATTGTCAGTGCTCAGAATTTAATATCCCAAATTTGTATAGATACAACATAATGCCACCTGCAGGTGAAGTTGTACAAGCATTTTCTTACTGGCATTAAAAATCATTCCCTTGGGAGAGTGAAAAGTAGACAACTTCCACGTTCTTATATTTGCTTTTGCAAGTTCCTCTTTGGAGGAGCATCCAGAACAACAAAGGTGCTAGTACAGAAAATGTTGCTATTCTTGGCTAATTCTTTAGCAACTCCGTTAAAATCACCGCTGTAATGCCACAATATCAAAACATTGAGCAAAAGGAAAGGGAGAAAAACCTGAAATTGAACACTTTTGTTGATTAATATACCTTCAAGGCTGGCATTTTGAAATTCTAATATTAGCTGCCTGTATTGGAATCCCCAACTTTTCTCCTTGCCCTGTTTATATGTACACAATGCAGGGTTGGTTTTTTTTCCTTCTGCTTTGTCCTCCCCCCATAATTTTAAAACTTTTTTTTTTTTTTGGTCACATCAACTTTACAAGACAGTGTATGCCAGGTCAGAGTCCTCGGAATTGATATTCTCCACCTCCAAGCACACAGTGGTGGTGGTGGCACTGCAGCAAGTGTTTCATTGAACAGAACTATTACTGCCAACTGCTGAGATGTTTCAAAAGGGAAGGAAAAAAAGGGTCTTTTGAGTGTTGCTAAAAGATCCGGGTCTGTCTGTCTCTGAATCCCACTCAGCACCTTGTGGGATCAGTTCCTCTAGTTATTACTAGTTGGGATAAGCAAGTTTTGAGTCTTACTGAAGGTAGAGTTACAGTTAAGAAAGGTTCCCTTAGGATGAAAGTGGAGAGGCCAAAATGGAGGAATGAAGTCTGATTCTGACGTGTCAGGTTTGTTCTCTTAGCAGTAATTAACAGCTCCCGTCTACAGTTTCTTTAATGTCTCCTGTATCCATGCCAGCTTTCTCTGAAGTCACTGAGAACCAAACCAGATGGAAAATTTACCCTGGTGTGTACTTTACCACAGCATGGATCAGCGCTACCTTTAATCACAGTATTCCCTGCACTAAAAAGGGGGAATATGTCAAGTATTTTGGTAAATATAGCTACTACACGTGGCAAATGTCAAGATTTTGATGACACTCGCTTTTCAGTGCTTTCCCTCTTCAAAGGGCTTCCCATTGGTTGGCATGAGGAGTGACTCTTCAAAACTGTCCTGTGAAGTAAGTGCTCAAAGTATAAAGTTATTTTCTGGCTTTCTTCTCTCCCTTGAGTTCATCACCCCAAAGCCCTTAGAAGGGTGGCTGTGTTCAATCACAGGCTGCATAGTCCTGGTATGTTCAAAGCTGCTTCATGACTACATGGTTACCAGGTAGGTAGTAGTTTTGCTGCTGGATTTGTCCAGCATTTTACTGGAAGTGAAACCACTGGCTCAGCCTCCAGGCTTGGCAGGGTCGATGGAGGTCTGCCATTGTTAGGGTTTCACGTTTCCCTCCGAGTGTTATTTCAGACCTTCGTGGAAGCCAGAAGGCAGAAGACAGGCTTTACGTTTTGACTATAGAGTTGGCTTCTCTCTCACCACTTGCATCTTGCTCTGCTGTTCTTAAATGCCACACTTTGTTCAGTAATTCTTTTGTCTTTTTCATCCAGCCTTCAAGAATGTATTTCATAACGGCTCCCATCTACGGGATAATTATGCTTAGTTAGCTGTACTCAACAATGATGATTTCATAACATACCACAAACAGGTGCCCATTAAAATCCTTTATTGGAGACAGTAACATTGCATAATTACAGATTTGATGAGGAAAACTGCAAATAGTATCGACTGTTTCTACTGCCAGCAAAATACAGTTATTACAGGATTTATAGACATACAAATATAAAGTGTTTCTTTCATGCCAGATGGTCTGTACGTAACAATGCCATTAGGAGCGCTTAATTGTGCTTCTACAAAACCTTTAGAGAAGAATGAGGTAGAGTTTCCTTTAGTTTATCCAGTATTTTTTCACACATCTGTCCTTTACTGCTTTTATATGCTCAGATCTCTGTAAAATACCCAGTTAACATTAACATTTGAAAAAAACAAAGACCCTTCAGAGGTGTTTACTTCTCCCTTTTTAAGTTACTAATTTCTCACTGCTTATACTCCACAGTTCCGATAACTACTACTGCACCCTTCTAAATGCCTCAAAGATTGGGACACGTGTCTTTCCAAATTTACTGCTTCGACGGAAATTGTTTGCAAGCAGCTTCAGATAAAACTCTTACTTTTCTCCATCATGGCAAAGAACCTTTTACCTTCTGTCACTTCTGCTATAGTGGCCAAGCTAGAGTCCAAGCTATCTCCCCGGGAGATGGAGGGAATAGATTCACTCTTTGTCAACATCCTCGACAGAGTTAAGGATATTTTTGTCTTTTACTTGTAGTTATAGTCAGCTACTAGGCCATTAAAAAATAAATGATGGGAACAGAATAGGCCAGTGGCTTGCAGAAAAATGTTTCTCACCATTAGATGATCTGGAGCATTACCTTTTTGTTTTGATCTAATATTTTATTGTTTCATGACATACAGAAGGATGTTGCAGGCTTCAGATAACGTACTAGGGCCCAAGTTACGAAAATGTAGGCACAGATGTAAGTATTTAAGTAACTGAGTAAAAGCATTCTTAAAAAGCAATCTCCCATCCTGCCAGACACTTGGTATACCTGGGCAGTCTCGGGTTTGGATTGTATGAAAATGGTAATGATGTTCTTTTGACCTTCTGTCTTGGCTGACTCAGTGTACCCATTTTACTCATTCCTTAGCCTGCCTGGTCTGGAGACACAAAACTTTTCACTTTATTTTTTGCGCTGGCGTTTACTGTGAGCACTTGGTAACTACTGAAAAACTGAGAGTGCTCTCGTAGGGTGCAGCAGAGAAAAAAACCCTTTATTTCATCTGAAGAGGTCACAACTCTAGTGGTGAACAAATCATAATGAAAAGAGGATTTGCCATACAGCAAGAAGGTGATTACATAAAGAATAAGAATGTTTGCTTTCTTCTCAAAACTGAGTGAGACAAGATATTTTAAGATAATTGTTCAGTGATAATGTATCAGAAGTCTGAATGAAATGAAAAGGTGCAAGACTGAAAAGATTCCATGTTCATATCTTGATCGCTTTGATCATAAAACGAAGGAAAATCTGTTCCTGCAAGACGGTACCACCTGAGGTAACTTCTGACCTCCTCCACCTCACACTTAAATGACTAATCTAAGCCTGATGGAGTCAAGTCCTATAAAGAGTCAGCATTATTAAGAGAACCAGCTCTTAGAAATTTTCCCAACTCTTGCTTAAAAAAACGTAATGCTATGCTTATTTTATCCTCTATCACTTGCATACCTCTTTAGTAAAAAAAAATAATTGATCAGTGCTGGATACCACTTGGAACACTGTAATTAATTACTTCCACACTGTTACCTTTTCTTTTTCTGCCTTAACTTTATCCAGCAGATACATTAAGGACTTTAAAACTCTATATCCAGGTATTAAATCCTCCTTAAGACCTTCTATGAACATGAAATGCAATACTTATTTTTTAAAAGCATGTAATGAGAATTCAGATTGTGGTAAAAATCAGACATAATAAATTAAGCTTTCAGATAAACAAGCAGTATAAATTCATGTTCAGAGAAAGGGATGAGGATCTAGCCGTGCTGTTATTAATACTGAATTTAAACACTGTTATTTTTAGCAAATTCAGGTGTGGTTAACCTTGCTAGAGTGCTCAATGAGATTTATTTCTGAGCAACTAATTCCAAAATTTGTTACCAATCTAAGGCTTGACTACTTTAATTGAGTATCGTTCCACACCTGCTAAACCCAATGTACTTGACTGTTCTAGTTCGAGGTAAAGGACAAGTTAGTTTATGGAGTTCAGGATATATTTGCCAACTGTGGAGTTGGCACTCAGATTTTGCATAGTCAGGAAAATTCCCAATAATAACATGTTAAAAGAAAGGCTTTTAACAGAAGGATTGCTACAATATTTTTCACCAATGCAATACCAGTATTCTCTTTTGCTATTATGACTAAAAATACAAATACCTCTTAAGATGTTACTTCACTTAAATGATTTAGGACCTATGAATTAATTATTTTTCCAAATCTTGAGAATAGCGTCAGAATGCAGTAAAACGCAGTTCTTTGACACTTACCATTTGCTAAATATTGCAGTTCAGAAAATCTGTGGTCAAGTGCTACATGATAAAGTGTACCTCTAGAATAGCTGTGATCTAATGACTCTCCATTGAAAGGGGCAATGCTTCCTTCAAGCATCACTTTTAAATAAGATAGCACTGTTTGTGATGCGGAGGTAAATTCTCTTCTCAAGATCTTTCTGAATGGTATTTTACAATCTGAACTATATAATTTACTTTTTTATGGCTTCATACAGCAAACAAATATTTTTCTCATTCTCATTCAAATAATACTTTTTTTTCCTGCATAATCATACTTCTACTCTAAAGCAATCCTTGAAATACTGGACTTTACATGATACCTCTCTGTGATGCTTATAAAGCTTTCTAGAAAACTTTGCTTAAATGGTCACTTTCAGATAGGAGACTTAGTGGCATCATGGTAAGAGGCTGGGGAAAAGGTGTTCCAAGAACATGTGTAAGGAAAAGAAAGATGGTCAGGAATGGCCCACCTCAGGGCACGCTCAGCCCTCATTTACACTTGCCCACCTCCCAGTAAACGAGCTGCCACTATGACATTAAAACTTAGTCAGCAGGGTGATTCCCATGTGCCATACCCTGGCAGGCTGTGCTACCATCTCTCAGTTCTATTGAGGCACTATCCACAGACAGTTCACACTAAGCAATCTGTTGAAAATGTGCAGATTGTTTTGGAGAGACCATTGAATTTGAGAGGGCTCCTACTCTAATTAGGTGGCTATGAGATCAGTCCCAGCTCTTTTTCTGTCTACCTCCTTGGAAGACCATGTATTAGACAGACATTTCAAATAACTCCAAACGATTCTTTCAAATATCACATTTTTCCAAATCGCCATTCTTCAGGCTTAAGGAAAAATAAGTATAAAATAAGAATGTAGAAGGGGATCAATGAATTAGGTAGACCTCGAACAAGAGCTTATCTGGAGAAGGAGGAGTGAAGGACACCTGCTTTTTGGCTTGAGATAGTTGAAGAGGTATAATCAATGGCTGGGCAGAGATCTCTCACTATCTTGCTTTGGTCTTATCAGACTTCCCTTCTATACCCAAGAAAAATCATGTTTGCTGTGCACTACTACAAACCAGATTATCCACCCTAAGCAGAAACCTTTATTAACATTCTCACCAGAGTCTGTCACTATAAATTCTCAGCGAATTTGCCCCCCTTGCAGTTAAGAATCTAGTTAAGTAATACCAGTTGCTGAGGCCATTACTCTTGGCATCACAAAATGCTAGTTTCATGACAGGTTCCCTCATTTAAAGGACTTCTTTCCCAGGCATGAATCATGCTCACCAAACTGAAAATTAAGGACATGCTCAATACTGAAAATAATAATCAAAAGAATGAAGGGGAGAAGAAAGAACATACGAAAATCAGAGTTCATTATTATCATTTTAAAGTACCAGTGTTTGTAAAACATAAGCATGTGAAAGGCTGAATCTCATTTGATCAACCCAATTAAACATTAAATAATTGCAGCCAATTATGCAAATATCACACAACAATATTAATTTGTTGATCTTTTTTGAACAGCCTCAAATTCTCCTAATGCTAGTGTATCTTATGTCTTAAATGATCAATTAGCAGAACCATAACTAAGTGATGAAGAATAGATAATTGCCTAGTTATGATGTACCATACTCTTTCTATGTAAATCTGTTGCAATTAAACAAATAGGGCACATGGAGAAAAGATGTGCAGATGTTCTTTTACAATCTATTATTAGCTCAGGGAATACCACAGTTCCCTCCTAAATCTTACAGGCAAAAATAGGAAGAATGCAATACCAGATACTCACTATTATTTACACATATTATTTCTTTCCTTTGGTTAACAGGATAAAAAAGCAGTGGCAAAAACACAGGGAAGGACAGCTTGCAACACCAGAAGAATTCCCTGTATTATACTGAACCATCAGCTCCCTTGTTTAGGTTTTAAAGTTAAAAATCTAGAACCTACTCACCTGGATCCCATTGGGAAAGAAGCACAACTTTGAGTTGACACAGCTGAAGTAAAGCAATTAACCAGGATGTTACAGACAACAGTTAACATACACACACTACATATTCTCATTTTTCTCTTCCAGAAAAGTCTGTGCATTTCTGTGGGTCACACCAGTTTCAACTCTCCTCATTCTGAAGTCTCCATCAGCTTAAAATATGCAGTAAAAGGAAAGGTGTCTCTCTGGTCACTGCAGGAAACCGTGCAAACCACAATAAATGAAAACACCTCATTTCCTCATATTAAATTACTTGCATTCAATTTAAGGGGAGTTTTACACAACTTTTAGGTTTACACCACAGTAAAATAGTTCTACTAACCGGTCCTTATTCATCCTGACTAGTGAACAGATTGCTGCTGGTATATTGATGCCTTTGTGGGGATTTTTGATATAGGATACCTGTCCTCTCTATCAATATTCTGAGTTGTTAAGGTATCGTACAACCGCTTTGCCGCTCATCTGCAATGAGCGATTTCCACTTTTCCTTTTGCTGCTAAATCTAAAATGAACACAAGGGGACAGACTAGATAGTTCAGTACCAGGAAGCCACGTGTGGTTGTTCATTACACAATCTACAGAGAGATCCATGCCACACTCTCGTTAAAGGCACTCTTTAGTTACGGTACTAGTCTCATTGGATAAAACTCTCTACCCCATGTTGTAACTCGACATATTCCCCATGCTAATTTTTCCACCCATATAGTTAAATAAAAAAGAAAGACTATCAGCAGCACGGAACAAAGACCGGGACACAATATAGATTCAAACGGTCAGAAAAGCAGACACACAGTACTATGGCTACTGTCAGCAAAACTACATTTTGTGCTTGCAGTTGTATTCTAAAGAGAAAACCACCTAACAAATTTTAACAATGGTTACATTGTCAGAGAGAACCTTCAACTGTTCTTCATTAAAAGATCAGATTGGAGTGCAGTGAAAAACAGTAAAAGTTATGATTTGAGGAAGCAAAAAAAAAGGGATGGCTAAATAGGGGTTGTCCTTAAAATCTGACCAAAAATGGACAAGAAAGCCATAAGGCTACTTTTTAGCAGTTGCATAAGGCATGCATGGTCTGTTAGAAATCACATTTTGCCTTTTTAAACTGTTAAAATGTTTTAAAACACTATCAAATGTCAGTAACTACAAAGGACTTATAATGCATGGGAGAGGTATTGTTGGGTCTTAAAAAAAAATAAAGTGCTAAAACTTTCCCTTAATACTGGTGCCTCTCTACTGCAAACTATGGCAATAAATGTTCCACTTTTACTTCTTACAGGGTTCCATTAGTGTCAATAAAGTTCCACCAGTTTTACACTGAAGTAGCACTTTGGAACATTGATATAAAACACGGTGATCCTTTTTGGCAAGAGATATCTTAAAGCTGTTGGACAAAGCTGTGTGCAAAAAGAGAAAGCTAATAAATATTACGATATAATTGTGAGCGAACGTTTGCAGAAGTTATTTATTTCCCCAACTATGGGATATGTTGCTCCCAAATAGTATTAAGACTGCACGCGAGAGACTAGCAGTATGTGAAGAAGATGTACTTAATTGGAACAAAATGGAGGGATTGAGTGAAATCTTTCCTTCTTGTGCTAGGCATCGCTTGTTCCTTAATAGGAAGGTCCTGTTAAGGTACATGTGTGTCAATGGAGGCTGGATATATTTCCTAGCAAGCGGGGAAGGAAAACATTTTGCTGATCTAAATTACGCGACTGGATGGTGAAAAAAATTCCTCAGCCCAAAGGCCGGGTTGCTCTGAAGAGTGGTTCAGCTTTCACAGGGGGGATTCTTGTCTGAGCAGGGCTTGGACCAGCCCTGTAAATCACGTATGGAAGGATGCATTAAACTACCAGAGAGGGATGCACTGCCCAAGCAGCCAGAGTGTATCCCCATGGAAGGAATGGCAATAGCCTGGTGGGGAGCCTAGGGCAGGCTAGATCGACTCGGGAGGATTTTGGCCTAAAGGACACAGTGTGCACGAGGGGACCTAGAGGGCTGTGTAAACTCAGGAATCTCCCCAAAAAGCAGAGTATGAAAGAGCGTATGACTAGACTTCAGTGTTTTCCCAACGCAGAGAAAAAGGCAGAATAATGGCAATAGAACCCTGTGGCCAACTAACAGGCAACATCTTTGTGTTATGTGAGGATGGGAATGGCAGTTAAAACAAACCAAACAAACTGAAGAGCAGTTGAAGAGCATTTTACAAGTTTTCAGACTGTACAGAAGACACAAGGAGGCACTAAGAAAGGTCATTAGGAAAGTTGTATTGCTAACATTTAGCACCTCTACCAAGAAGACAGGCTTCTACTAACAGGATTACAGTAGAAATCAAAATGATTGTGTTCACATTTGCCAGATTGTGGAAACAATCATCCTGGGGAGCAAACTGATACAGAAACTATGCTATGCACAGGCAGCTACAGAAGTTATTAGTCATGTCTGTTCTGTCTGAAGGGTCTGAACTCTTCCACCTTCACGACACCAGCATTGCCCAATCACTGTCTTCTCTTCCATACTGAAACAAAGCAAAAATGGAGTTTAAGAATAAAAGTTGAAAGTAACAGCGTACAATTAGATAAATTCTTAGGTCTGTCCCCAGAAAGTTTAACATCCACCACCCTGATAGTAGTGTAGATTATTTCTTATGCCTTTATTTCTGTCTTGAGCAAAGCCTAAATGCAGCTTGAAGTTTTATCCATCTTACAATAAGTAGAGGAGGAAGGGGCGATACTGATACTCACTAGAGATAGTCCTGCTTCAACAGAGCTTTCCATCAACTTCATACAGATATTCCCTGAGGTCAATTCATTAATTCATTCGTAAGTATGCCCCTGCTCAAGCTCCAATCAACAAACACATTTGTTTTTATTTCTTTTTATTTTCAAGGTGGCTTTTTATTACAGCATTCTGATTGAACATGAAATAAAAACCATCTGGAATGCCACAGAGTACGATTAGAGAGAATGGTAAGCCATTTAAGAGTAAAACAAGTCATCTTTTCCAGATGCAAACCAACAGGATCACCAGGCAGAAACGAAGGCAACCCACCACATGGAGCTGTATTCCTTCCAGGGGAGGATACAGTCCAAAGGTGGCACTTTTGGTTGTTAAATTGTCTCCATGTTCTAAAGCTCTTGGTCAGCAGCCCTATAAACAATGCTCCGGAGAGGCCCAAAAAGGCACACAGGGCTCAAGTATGTAAGTAAAGTAGAAGTGGACAGATGTAAACTGGGAGCCATTTCCTTCATAGTATCGTGTTCAGGGAGCTTGAAAACACTTTTCTCCAAGGAATAAAGACTGTTTTCAGAGGTTTTTTGTTGTCTGAAAACATCGCTTGATGATAAGCGAGGAGAAGATAAAAGGAAATTCCTTCAGTCCAGGTTCTGCATCAGCAGGTGAGGAGATAAAGGGACAAGAAAGCAAGGAAAAGGCAACAGCTCCAAATCAGGCTGAGCCAGAAAAAACCTACATTTCTAGATTCACAAAGGAATGACATTCAGTTTGCTTTGTGTTTTACTCTTTACTCCAGCAGGTAAAGCCTCTAAATGACGTCCACGTGTATCTCATCTACTTTTTCTTTTTATTATTAATTGTGCTGTGCTTGTTCTGCAGTCTGAAACCTGGACTAAACACTGGTATGGTGCTACACAGGACCTTGGATGAATTACTTGTTCAAGGGATTTCTAGCTGTTAGTGTGATTGCCTTGGGAATTTTGACCAAGGAAAAGCAGACGTATCATTAGTTTAACTACAAAGCACTGGATTACCCCAGCGTGAGGCAATTTTGTTGAGGAACAGAGCAAAGGAAGAAAAAAGAATTGTCTTTGACCTTTATATTACTCCTTCTCAGAGAAAAGGTGACACCTGTACCTTCCCCAAATCAGAAAGTGGGTGAAGGCCAGAGGATTATCTTTAAGTTTTATTATAGAATCATAGAATCATCCGAGCTGGAAGGGTCCCCCAAAGGTCATCTAGTCCAACCCCCCTGCAGTCTCAGGGACACCCCCAACTAGACCAGGTTGCCCAGGGCCTCGTCGAGCCTCACCTTGAATGTCTCCAGGGAAGGGGCCTCAACCACCTCCCTGGGCAACCTGTTCCAGTGCTCCACCACCCTCACTGGAAAGAACTTGTTC